>APFE030817937.1:262375-308083 GCA_000404065.3 Pinus taeda | reverse complement strand
GGAATTAATGGCTAGATGCATTCAAGAAGAAACAAGGGAAGAAGAGCAAGAAATGCCCATGCCTAAAGGTCCTCCTGCTGCCTTTTCTTCTCATGCTAAGAAAAGAAATAATTCTGGGACTAAATCAAAAGGAAAGGTTAAACGTAAGGGTGGAAGAAAATGACGATGTTACATCTGCGATAAAGCAGGTCACTATGCAAGGGAGTGCCCTGATAGAAAGGACTCACACCAAGATGATGATCAAAATCCCTCTGATGGCAATCAAAGGAATGACAAATTCAATAGCAAAGGTAAAAGGAGAGCTAGGAATCGAGGAAGAGGACAACCATTCAAGAAGGCTAGAAATTCCAGGATGTATTAAATGCACCTGACCTCAAAAAGAACCTAGTGTCCATCTGAGCAATGGAAGACAAAGGCTACAAGGTAACCTTCAGCAATGGCAAGGTACGTGTATCGAAAAATAATGTTAAAGATGCCTTTACTCTTGGGTTTCGTGTTGATTCATTATATCAGGTCAAATGGATAGTCACTAGGTATGCCAAATGTCCTTAATGGCACATCTCTAACAGTCCGAAACTTTGGCCATCAAGAGTTTTCCCCCCTTCATTAAGCTATAAACTCGAGTAAGAGACAAATGGTGATAGGGATGCCGAATTTTCGAGTAGAGAAAGAAGGTGTATGTCTAGGATGTGCCGAAGGAAAAGCTCAAAAGGGGACCATTCCCTCAAGCCAAAGCAAGACCTCCGATATATTACAGTTGGTTCACTCAGGCATATCTGAGGCTGGCATTAAGAGGGAGACTACTACACCACATACTCCTAAGCAGAATGGTGTGGCGGGAAGGAAGAACCATACGATCGTGGAAGTTGTCTGGGCCATGCTACATGATCAAAGACTTCCGAAGTTTCTATGGGCTAAAACTACAAACACTGTCATATATGTACAAAATCAATGCCCTTATCAAGCATTAGGTTCCAAGACTCCTGAAGAAATGTTCACTGTCGGTCAAAGGGAAGTCGTGATTAGTCATGATGTCACTTTTGACGAAGATATGGCTCTCAGCAAGGTGGACAATCTTCCGACTTTGAGAAGCTCTCAAGAAGTCGACACCAGGGAACCGAAAGAAAAGGATGATGAATCAATGCCTGATGTAGAAGAACCCATGGATCCGATTGATCCTCATCCACACGAGCCTTCCTCTTCTAGGAAGAGGTCTTCATGGCTTAGGGGGATATTTGATGATGCTGAAGGACATGCTGCAACCCAAGGAACCTTTCGTGAAAGTAAGAAACCTAACAAGTATCAGGGACACTTGACCATCATGAGCACGATCATACAAAATGAGCCTTCATCATTCTCAAATGTTGTCAAGCATCAAGTATGGAAGGATGCTATGACCGAAGAATATGAGTCTATTATGAAGAATGATGTCTGGGTAGTTCCCAGACCCCGGACAAGACAGTTTGTTTACTTTCCCAAATGGTTTTACAAGATAAAGCATGCAGCAGATGGAAGTACGGAAAGTATAAGGTATTTTTTGCTCGTGGTTTATACCAGAAGAAGGTATAGCTATGAATATTGCACCTGTTGCCAGATATTACGACCATAGTACCGCTTGATCATAGCCTTGTGGGCCTTCACAAGGATAGACCTACATCAAATGGAATAGAGCGCGTTTTTTGCACGATTGATCAAAAAAAGAAGAGTCTATGTTGGAGCAACCTGAAGGATTTGAGATTTATGATTGAAAATCTCATGTATGCAGGTTGAAGAAGGCTCTCTATGGGCTGAAGCAAGCACCACGAGCATGGTATGAGAGGATCGATAGCTACTTGATGAAGCTGGGATTCACTAGGAGTGAAGCCGATCCTAACCTTTACTTTAAGGTTGAAGCTGACAAACCTCTCAGACTAGTGTTGTACATGGATGACCTCTTTCTAGCAGGTGCATACCCTCTCATTCACAAATGTAAGAGGGAATTGGCTTCTGAATTTGAAATGAAGAACCAAGGACTTGAAGTGTGGCAAAAGCCAAGGGAAATTTTCCTATCTCAAGTAAAATATGGGGTGAAGATTCTGAAAAGATTTGGTATGATGGACTGCAAGCTTGTGACTACCTCAAGGATCTTAACTTTCAAAAGTTATATGGGAGTGATGTCGGACCAGATTTGGGAAATGCCTCTGAGTTTAAAAAAAAACTCATTCCCGTTGATGTTCTTGGTGAACCTCCGTCTGAACATATGTTTTGCAGATAGCATTGTGAGCTCATATTTGGTTGAGCTTCACTAGATTGGTGCCAAGAATCTTCTGAGATGTCTTTAGGACACAATCTCTCATGGATTGAGATACACTGCCGGAAATATGAAACTACATGATTATTCGAATGTTGATTAGGCAAGTAGTATGGAGGATCACTGGAGCACTTTTAGTGTTGTCTCTTTGGATTCTGCTTCAATATAATGGATAAGAAGGAAGCAGAAGTCGGTTGCCATAAGCATCGCCGAGACCAGATAAATATCTACGAGTATGATCTCGTATAAAGCTGCCTGGTTGGGAAAGCTCTTCAATGAGCTGTTTGAACACATACCACCGTGATTCTCTGTAACAACCAGAGGTGGGATTCGATTACTGATGAATCCCGTATTCGTCGATTGCTCCAGTAGATAGACATCATCTGGGATATGGTAAGTCGATGAGCAAGGAGGCTCCATCGCATTAAGATGATGTACAGGTCGATACACCTTGTCAGAGCCCCAAGGAAAGATCTAATCTGTGATTTTCCCAAACGACTTGGAGTCGTCAAGAAACCCTTGTACAAGGGTCTTGCATGTTGCATACATTGAGCTCTGTGAGCTCTGAGGACTTGCAGTTCTTACTGGAGCAACATACGACCACAGGGTGACTCACCCTCCCCTAGTGGTGTGCATTGGAACAAGATGATTCGCTCTCTTGTGGGACAAGATGATTCGCTCTCTTGTGGAACAGGATGATTTGCTCTCCTGTGTAGCAGGATGATGTGTTCTCCTGTGAGGCTTGGATTGATATGTTCTCCATGGCGACTGTAGTAGGATTGATGTGTTCTCCTGTGAGGCCTGGATTGATGTGTTCTCCATGGTGACTGTAGCAGGATTGATGTGTTCTCTTGTGAGGCCTGGATTGATGTGTTCTCCATGGCAACTGTAGCAGGATTGATGTGTTCGCCTATGAGGCCTGGATTTATGTGTTCTCCATGACGGCCTAGATTGATGTGTTCTCCATGGCGATTGTAGCAAGATTGATGTGTTCTCTTGTGAGGACAGGATTGATTAGTTCTCTTGTCGAGGCATCCTACCCCTGTAGTCTGGGACTCATGGGAAGTACCTCTCATCTGATCAATGAGCAGGGAAATGAAGTTAGGGACCATAGTAGTACCGATGGACGCATCGTTGTATCTACCGCACTCCCTATGCTAGGATGACCTCCATTGATCTGGGATCAATGATATTGATCTGCGAGTAGTGGTAGGAGTTGTACCATACTATGACACTAACTTCGGGTTGGTTGAGACTGGTCTAGGACCAGTGGTACATACTCTGAGACTAACTTCGTGTCAGTGCAGTACTGGTCTAGGACCAGTGAGAGTGGTACATACTATGACGCTGACTTCGGGTCAGTTGAGACTGGTCTGGGACCAGTGGTACACTCTTTGAGACTGCGACACTGGTCTGGGACTAGTGGTAGGAGTGGTACTTACTATGAAGCTGACTTCGGGTCGGTTGAGACTAGTCTAGGACTAGTGGTATGCACTCTGAGACTGACTTTGAGTCAGTGAAGGATGATACTGGTCTGGGACCAGTGGAGTTGTACTCACTATGATGCTGACTTCGGGTTGGTTGAGACTGGTCTGTGACCAGTGGTACATACTCTGAGACTGACTTTGAGTCAGTATGATACATCCTCGATCATTTCTTCTTCTTCATAATTCGGACAAAAGCAGAGCAGAACAGAACAATGTAAGAGTAGAGCAGAACAGAACAATGTAAGAGTAGAGCAGAACAGAGCATAACAGTACAGATCAGTATAGGGCAAAACAAGACAAAGTAGAACAGGAAGAATAGAGCAGAGCAGGGCAAGGGTTAGGCTGTATAGGGCAGTGCATTTGATGGATGAATAATAACGACCGATAGACAGATTGCAGATGAAGTTATCCTTAGTTGAGAGGGAGTGATAAATTGGCAACCAGGGCAAAACTTCATGTGGGTCATCTTATTCATGGTTGATAATATTTTTTTTAGATTCCTCTCGTCGAGAGGTGTAGGATTGATATAAAGATCATCCGATTCCGATAAGTATTCATGGAGATATGAATTTATTTTGATTATGGAATTATTATCAAGCCGACCTACAACTCATGTAGGCTTAGAAGCCCAACAGTCACATCTATTCAAACACCAACGTTGTATATAAATATAGGAGGACTTTTCCTCATTTGGACTCACTCATCTCATCACGTCTCTCTCTCTCTACTACGCAGAAAAGAGTCTCTTTTCTACTGCGCATAAAAGGGTCTCTCACTCACACATGTGAAGCTGGAAGCTGTTGAACCTAAAGCTGCAACTGCAGATCCAAAGCTTGACTAGCGTTGACCATCAAATCTCCTCCTTAGAACTCTGTTGTAGGTCCATCTGGATCTCCTCTGAAAGCCGCAACTTTTGGTGGTGGAATCAAGTCAATCCGATGGACGGTTTGCAAGATATCGACTGCCCTAGTTTGAAGGAAGCTGCTGAAACTGAAGCTGCAACTGCAGAAGTAAAGTTTGACCTGCGTGGACTAGAAGATCTCCTCATCCGAACTGCGTTGTAGGTTCATTTGAACCTTCTCTGGAAGCCACAACTTCTGGTGGTGGAATCATACCAATCTGACGATCGGTTTGTGAGATAATGTCTACCCTAGTTTGATGATGAAGCCACTCATGTTGATGCTGCTGATCTAGGGTTTGCTACTACTGATATAAATCAGATTTATTGCACTATTTCTCTCTGCTGAATTATTGAAGATAAAAGAAGATTTGACCAAAGGGTTTCCCCACACATTGTGGGGTTTGTCCCTGGCTAGCCGCCACATCTTGTGTCTCTTGTCTTGGCTTGTTTTCTGTCGATCGTTTAATGTTCTATCTACACTTTACTTTATGTACATGTGATTGCTAATCTATGGAATATAAGAAAAGAAGTAAACTATTATAAGCATAGAACATACCATATCTTAACAGGCTAAGACACATGCATTCTCCAAGACCTAGAAAACTGTTTGGGAAAATTCGACCTAGAGATGGTTTAATTAAAATAATTAATCATTTTTAATGTATTCATAAGTCTAAACTTAGGAAATGTGATTAGCTAAAGGGTATTAAATAAATCTGGTGTGAATCTTCTAGATAAAGACGAGGATCAACTCCTAGTTAATCTTAGCCCTTGATTATGTTTTAATCTTGGTCATTGGTGCTCCAACGAGAGATTATAAGAAGGAGCTTAATGGGCACTTGGAGAACACACTGAGATAGTGAGATCAAGAGATCGAATTCTCAAGAGTAGCAGTGTTGAGTTGCCGAAGAGAGATCGAGTGATCTTCTTGCAGTGAGGGGCAGAAATAGTAGACCGTAGGGGATTTTTCTAGTCCCAGTGAGTGCAAGGCAAAGAAGGCATCGAGAGGTCTAGAGAGGCAGTGCGGTGCTTCAGAGGGAGTCCGCAATTTTGGTGGGGAGTAGTCGAGATCTAGAGCCAGAAGTCAGGGTGTGAGTTCGAGAGGCCAGGGAGTCAAGTTTCTAGTGGGTAGAAGATCAAAAGGAGAGGGTGACGTAGTCCCTTGAGTTGTGACACAGTGACCATGTGAGCCCACGCAGAGACTGCAAAGAGATAGCGTAGGGCAGCTCATCCAGAGCCCGGATCAGTGTCGGATCTTCAGTGACAGTGTGAGATATTTTCTCACTACCTCTGCCAATTTATTCTCTGTATCGGATAGCCAATTTGGGAATCCAAAGATTTGTACTCAGTTACTACTACATAATAATCAAACCCTCAATTGTTGCACCGGTTTTCCCACATCGGGTTTTTTCGAGGACATTTATCCAAAAACAATGATGTAGTTGTGTGTGTTTATTTCTCTCTTGTGCAGTATTTTGTTTCCGCGATATTGTATTTGTGAAGGTTGCAGTGTATTAGTTTCGATATTCACCATAGGATGCAATAAATAAGTTGTTCAAGTTATTTAACAAATAGAAGATACTTAATCAGTTGTTGCAATAGGATTAGGTGTTTCTGAATTTTCACATGGTATCAAAGCACAGTTCGTAAGTCAGAGAGATCAGAGAAAAAAGGGAGAAGGAGGTTCGAATTTCTGCGTAGGCAACAATTCGAAACCCTAGGTGCGGCATATTTCCTTGGCCAGGAAGGTCAATTTTTTGTGGAAAATTTACTTCTCTGAGTGAGTCGACAGAGAATAAAATTTTCTAGATCAAAGAGTACTAGAGGCAGAGGGAGTAGCAATAGTTTCCTTGCAGAGCAGATCTTCAGCTGGGACGTAGATTTTGCAACAGTTTGCTAGTGCAAATAGCGTCAGGAGGGAGGAAGAGCACACACTGAGGGAATTCCTTCCTCGGGGGACTTCTAGCCAAGAAATTCGAATTCTCCTAGCAGAGCAGCAGTAGTTGTGTGCATAGTTTCTCATTCAAAAAGGGAGTGTGAATAACTGGGCAGCAGCTACGCAGAGGAGACGAGGAATTTGACATTTTCAGAGAGATGGCAACAGCAGGGTTGAGAGATCAAGATCGGTTGGATGGAGCCTCCAACTATGTGATCTGGAAGGCTAGAATTTCCTGCCTTCTAGATGAACATGATCTCAAGACTTACATCGATAGTGTGGTAGTTGTACCTGCAGATGCATATCTGCTTAAGAAGTATAGGAAGGAAATGGCGAAAGCTTAGAGGTTGATTCTCGATGTGGTTCGAGATCATGTGGTATCTCACATAGCTAACAAAGATACTACTTGGCAGATGTGGGAGGCACTGGCTACGTTGTACGAAGGATCTTCCGAGCAGTGGAAGATGTATCTTGAGGACAAGTTGAGATGCACAAGGATGTAGAAAGGGGAGCATATAGACCCCTTCCTTACTAGGATTCAGGATGTCCGGGACCAGCTGGCTTCAATAGAGTTAGCACCCCAACCTATAGAGTTGGTGCGATTAGCTTGGAATAGCGTTTCCAAAGAATGGCAAGTTTTCGTCCAAAGTATCTTGGGCAAAGAAAGACTACTAGAGTGGGATCGTATGTGGGTTGATCTACAACAAGAGGAGATGAGGCGAGATCTAGTGAAGAGCACCATCAGTGGTGCTAGCAGTAGCAATGGGACAAAGCAAGTAAAGGTAGAGGAAGATGTGGCCCTCACATTTAAGGGGCAGCAGGCGCAGCGTAGGAGGAAGAAGGACATTTCCAAGATCAAGTGCTTCAGGTGTGGTGAGCTTGGCCACTACAGCACTCAATGTCCTCTCAAAAAGAAGGACAAGGAGAAGAAGCAGGATCAGCAAGCTATATCCGCTGAGATTGACAGGTTGTCCTCTAGATTGGAGGAAGAGTTCGCCATGATCACCAATATACCTCCAGGAGTGAGGATAGGTGATGTGGAGTTGTAGCCCTAGAGAGCTACAGGATGGGCAGAATTCTTGAGGAGGTCCACCTCATGAATCAATACCTTGCTACGGGAGCCCAAGACATGTAGTAGCGGGATGGATCAGTGGCAGTTGGTGTAGTCAGGTGCCAGAGTGAGAGATGCAATAGCTAGTAGCGGTCAGAGACTGAGCAACGTAGAGCAGAGTTGGCAGCAGTGCAGTTGACACATAGCAGAGTCAGCAATAGCATAGAGGCTTCAATGATAGCGCATAGTCTAACAGCAGTCGGGACTCAGGTGACAGATGCATCATACTGACCACAATTGGTTCAGTATTTTGGATGTTTCTTCGTTGCAGTTGTTGCAGTTGCAGCAGCAAAAAATGGAGAAGGTTGTAGTGCAGATGCAGTGTTGGCAGCAATTCAGTAGGGTCAATTACAGCACGGATGCAGCAATTAGAGTTGCACAGTAGTTGATGGGCAGCAGGGCCAGACATCAGCAGTGTAGCAGGAGATGGTGGAGAGACAAAGTGATGCTTCAGTGGGCTGCAGCACTAGACAACATTCTTCGCTAAGAGGGAGTGTTGATTTCTGTAGCATCGGATGTGCTCTAGCCTCGAGATTTTGTAGAGAGGCTAAGGCACATGCATTCTCCAAGACCCAGAAATCGTTTGGGAAAATTCCACCTAGAGATGGTTTAATGAAAATAATTAATCATTTTTAATTTATTCCTAAGTCTAAACTTAGGAAATGTGATTAATTAAAGGGTATTAATTAAATCTAGTGTGAATCTTCTAGATGAAGACGAGGATCAACTCCTAGTTAATCTTAGCCCTTGATTAAGTTTTAATCTTGGTCGTTGGTGCTCCAACGAGAGATTATAAGGAGTTTGATGGGCACTTGGAGAACACACCGAGATAGTAGATCTAGAAATCGAATTCTCAAGAGTTGCAGCGCTGAGTTGTTGGAAAGAGATTGAGTGATATTCTTGCAGTGAGGGACAAAGATAGTAGACTAGAGGGGATTTTTCCAATCCTAGTGAGTGCAAGGCAGAGAAGGCATCGAGAGGTCCAGAGAGGCAACGCAGTGCTTCAGAGGGAGTCCACAATTTTGCTGGGGAGCAGTCGAGATCCAGAGCCAGAAGTTGGCGTGTGAGCTGAGGAGGCCAGGGAGTCAAGTTTCCTGTGGGCATAAGATCAGAAGGAGAGGGTGACGCAGTGACTGTGTAAGCCCACGTAGAGATAGCGTAGGGAAGCTCACTCGGATCAGTGTCGAATCTTCAATGATAGTGTGAGATATTTTCTCACTACCTCTTTGCCAGTTTATTCTCTGTATTGGATAGCCAGTTTGTGCATCCAATGATTTGTACTCAAATTCCTTCTGCATAATAATCAAACCCTTAGTTGTTGCAACGGTTTTCCCACATTGGGTTTTTCCGAGGACATTTGTCCAAAAACAATGGTGTAATTATGTGTGTGTTTATTTCTCTCCCGTGCACTATTTTGTTTCTGCAGTATTGTATTTGTGAAGGTTGCAGTGTATTAGTTTCAATATTTACCGTAGGATGCAGTAAATAATTTATTCATGTTATTTAACAAATAGACGAAACTTAATCAGTTGTTGCAATAGAATTCGGGGTTTCTGAATTTTCACACACAAAAAAAGATGTCATTTCCAAGCTTATTCAAAACCATAACATAAATCTTGGAAAATGTGTGCGCAATCACAATAGTCCTAGTTATTTGGAGAGTGGATCTAAGGTGCATGCAAATTTGAAATGGGCATGGGTGTCTGAAATGGGGATGACATGGGAACATGAACCCACTAATATCTCTTGGACTATGAATATCTCACAAGGCATGACATGAGGATGGCTCATCGTGATAGATTTTCCTTTTTTAATTGAAGACAATGGGATACAGAAACCTTACATTTGCATTCCTATCATATTTTGTTATGAAATAGATTAAGGCTTCTATCCATGCACATATACCCTCAAGGAGTGTATCACTTCTTGAGTCTTTCATAGCCTGTTCGTATCTCATTTGATGTGGGAGATCCTTGGCTGAACGTATGATTATTTTTTTATAAACTATGTATATACTTTGGCTATCGAAGTACTTGAAATTTTGAAACAAAATAACACGATCATTTTACTTAATTGCATTTCCATAATAGACTCTAAAAGAAAATAACAATGCACTAGTTACAACTACAACTCAAATCATTTAATCAGCTTCTCACACATAAAAGAATCAACAATTAGAGCAAAACTTTTATAGATGTGAACAACTTTTTATAGCTTCATCTATAGTTGTCAGAGAGCAAAGGGAATGAGGACAAAGTTGGTTACATGGCTGCTAAAAACCCTCCCACTCCCTGTTGATGATAAAATTCCCTATATTGGTTCGGAAATTTCAAAAAAAAGGGCTGGCATTAAGAAATTGTTGTTGATGGTTGGGACCACTCCCCACGTGTATAGTAAAGATGCCTTGACAAATAGGAATTCCATTAAAGCACAATAAGGATGAGATGCTTCTATCTTCTATAATGGTCGCTACAACCACATAAGCTAGCAAGCAGTTAGTGCTCAAGAGTCAAGAAATATATTACATATTTATAATGAAGTGTTGCCTTGGCTCACACCTCAAGGCATTTAATTTAGGATTTATGATTGATTATACATATTTAGTGAAAATCTATACAACAAAGATTTTGCATCATGGTGGTAGCTTATCTACCTCTCTCTTATTCTAGCAACTCTTTATATCTTATTGTCTACTCTTAGTTTCTTCCCATCTTTAAACTATGATTTTAGATTGATTTACAAATGCTCTAGGAACTTCTTGTTGTTGTTACCAAAAAGTTGCTCTTCCTAGTCTCCTTGACCTTTTTTGGTTACTCATGGACATTAATATAAGTTCATTTCATTTCATTTTAATACCTAAATGTGTGTTTAAAAAATTTGAGAACCATATTTTGAAGAGAAAAAGGTGATGCTTTGCTCGTGCTCTTCCCTTTCCCTTGCTAATGGATGGGTACAGGTTTCTGTAATTTGAGGTCTTCTTGGTGTTAGGTAGATGTGGTGATGATCTCTTGAGGAAGACACATGGTCCTTCCCATGCCATATTGTCACGATGTATTTACCTAATGTCCACTTAGCTTTGGTAATTAAGGAGTGAATATAAGAAAACACAACACCATAGCAAGTTAACAACCTTCTCATTCCTATTAAAGGCACATGCTTTCTTGCTTCTATTGCAAGGATGTGTTCTAGTATAGGTTCCTTCTTTTCTATTAGGATTGCTTTAAGGGTGTCTTGTGAAGGGTTTATTAGTAGGTATGGTAGTAATTCTAATCTAGGAATCAAACATCCAAAGTCTATTATTGATCTTTCAAAGAAAAATTGGAATGTTGTTGGAAATGCACCAAAAAAGTGATCATGGATGATTCTTGTAGTCAATAATGAATGATTATACCTAATTCAAATATAAGAGCTTACCCTTATTTTGGTAATGTCAATATGGAAAATACTCATAGCAATTCAGTCTTTCCTTCAATTCTTAAGACCTAACTCCAAGTCTATGGCATGTTTGAGACTGCCAATGACTTCATTTCTCTTCCTTCCAAAAAGCCCAGGAAGTTAGCATCAAATGATAGAATGGGATCATCAAAACATTACTAGCTGCATGAAAGTCCACATCTGAAGTCAGATTTGCATTCTCTGGCCTATTGTGGGCAACCTTTTATAATTCTTGCCATGAATAATTCACACCAAGGGATAATTTGTACCATTCCCATTGTTACAGGGGAGAACATCACTAAGTATTTTGATAACCTAACAGATGATGTTTTCAATCCCTGTTACTCACAAAGAAAAATATTGTGATAGTTGTGGATGAAATTTATACTGTCATCCAATATGCACATTGTAAATACATTACATACAAAATCTGCAACGTTTAATGCGGTCAATAATATTCATGAAATGCCAATAGCTTAAATAAGATTTGACCTGAATGTATTCCCAGCTTTAATGTGCAGCTAGTTAAGAAAATAGACAAGCAGAAACAAACAAAACTATTGGATGAAACCACACATGTATTTGTAACCTTGCCTTGATAACATCAAAAAGAGTTGTAGCCTTGAGGGTTAGCTCAATTGGTCGAGTCCCTGTCATTAAAGTACATTTGCTATTGAGAGGTCATGGGTTCAATTCTCTCGACACTCTCGAGGTAAGGCTCCATGGTTGAGCCAGCAGGAAGTGATCCCTTTGGTTGACCTGTCTGGTACGATATTTCATGGACATATCAGTCATCGATCTCTGGTACCTGTGAACCACATAAAAAAACATCAAAAAGAGTTGTAAATAATGTTGCAATTGATCCTGCTAACCCTCTAAATGCAAGCTGTATGAATAGAGTTTTCCTACCAATTATAAGAGTTGGATGTTCATTTTAATTTATAAAAGGATTTCCATTTTAATTTATAAAAGGCTTTGAGGCAGTCCCTGTTGATTTGGGGTAGCATCGGATGTGCTCTAGCCACAAAAATTGGTGGAGAGGTTGGGCCATATGAAATCTCCAATACCCAGAAAGGGTTTGGGCAGATTCTAAACAAATCAGGAGATATTAAAATAATTAATATTTTTAATGGAGTGCCTAAGTCTAAACTTAGGGAAAATAAAATATTAATGTGTATTAATATGAATCTGTGTTAGAGTGGTTCAAAAGACATGGATCAAGCCAAATCTAATCTTAGCCATTGATTAAGGACTTAATCTCGTCCGTTGAGATGTCAATAGGAAAAGTATAAGAGGAGACTTGAGGGTCACTTGGAGAATACACCAGAGTGATCAGTCATTCTATTCTCTAGAGCGAGGTTTGCTAAGAGAGATAGAATCAGTGATCGGGAGAGCAACCGAGGGCATTGAGTATAGAGAAATAGAGAAGGCAGAGATTGTGACGGGAGAGCAGCGCAACAGCGAAGGAGAGTGACGCAAAGCTAGCAAGGGCTCACGCAGGGCCACACAGAGGCAGCCAAGTGTTGCGCATAGCACCAGAGAGGCCAGCGTGTCTAACGCAGAGGCCCAGAAGGCTAATGCAGGGCCTCCTGGGGCTGACGCAGGGCCAGCATGAGACAGAGAGGGGCTGACGTTGTCCAGATTGAGCAAACGCTGGGGTTGCAGAGCAGTTTTGTGCTGAGGAGCTGCCGGAAGGATTTTCTGTGGGTTTCAACCAGGAGATTTCTCTCAAACTGTGAAATACAGCTACTAAGGAAATTCTCTGTTGGGTAGGCCAGTTTCGGCACCCAGATTGTACTCTGATATTGCTTAATAAGAAAACCCTCAGATAGTTGCACCGGTTTTCCCGCATAGGGTTTTTCCAGGGACATTGGTCCAAAAATAATGGTGTCATGTGGTGTGTTTGTTCTTGTTTCTTTTAGTTGTTGATCTATAATATGTTGAGCATGCATTGGTGTTTATTTTCAATATTTACTTTGTAAATAACTTGTTAAAGAAAAAATAACAAGTAGGTAGGAATAAATCAAAAAAACTGCATGAAGAGTTTCTAAACTAAGTAAACTTAGAAACTTCAACAGTCCCGTTACTAGGTGCACTTATTGCATTGTTGTTGTAAGCTTTTCATGTATTATTTTTTCAACTTCCCAAATTTTCAATGTGAATGGCCAATTATTACTTTAAAATTTAAATATAGAACAAGGCCTTCAGATTCTAAATACTAACAATCGTATATTCACCTCAATTTATTTTAAGAGGAGTTATTGATTGATTGAATGACTACCCCATGATTTGAGCACAAATTTATTAGGTGTACGCGATATCTATGCTGAAAATCTAAATCAAAACATTTAACCTATTGCTTTTTGTTTCTTATGTAGAATTGCTACGGATATTGTGTTTAACAAGAAGACACAATTGCATATAATACTTGTCTAAAATATATTTGCATTGTTAAAGGTAACAAATGCCCTGATGCATTTTGAGTTAGCTAAAGCAAAGGTAGCAACTAGTTCTGAAATATCAAATATATATCACTACAAGGTAATCTAGAGTAAGGCATATGTCTTTTGGACATAGGTAAATAGGGATTCTACTAATAAGTTAATGTATACAAGATCTAGAATGAGAGATGGTCACCCAAATGATTTTTAATCTAGTCTAGGGTCCCATCCTTGCAATCCAAAAAATATAATGCAGAAATTGGTACGATCAGCTATTGGCCAATTAAAAATATTAACAAAAACAACAATAGAAATAAAAGTCATGATATCAACAACACTATGATATCAATCAGGGAGACTAATAAAAGAAATAACATTAAATATAGTGGTGGGTCACTATCCCGTTATCCTGTTATCCCGTTATCCCATTAAACCCTAGATTGTACAATGAGCTCTTCCTGGATTCCTCTTTGCTTCCCTGTCAAAAAATAGTGAATAACCAAAACAACTAGTAGGAGAGCATTGAGTTTGTCAATTGGGTCTAGCACAAGTGGTTGACGGGAGGAATTTTATACTCTCCGCATAAGTTCAACCCCACTTGTGACATGTTCACTCTTTGAGAGCTAATTTTTTATGGGGATAGCAAGGTTCCAGCAATCTAATTCTCGCTTATGAACTTGAGGGTTGGACGAATTGTATTCCAAGGAAAAAAAATGAAAATGAGAGCACTAAGTTTGATCCCATTGCTATTATGGGTTGGTTACCTTGTCCAATAGACCCCATTTTTGTACCCTAGGCCCTGTATTCTTGAGTGTAAAGGTGGCTCTTATTAATCTTTCTACAACATGTTGTAATGGTCTAGATAACGAAGACTCTAACTTTGATCGCTTCCTTCCAGGATTTGCCATTTCTAAAAATATTTTTTCCTTGCAATTGTCTCCAAATAAAGAACCTTGGATTTATAATCTAAAGCTTCATTATCAAATATTTACGACTTTACAAGGATGGATATAATTTCTACCAATTAGTAAATATGCATGTAACCCACTAAAATGGGTAATCCCTTAGGAGAAAACTTTTCTCTTACCTTGGACAGACAGCTAGCCAATAGCCCTACACATTAGCTTGTGATGATGTCATGCTCGCTCCTCCACCATCTACACTAGTCACTACACCTCTCACCATCCGACATTCCTCTTGGATTAAGGTGGGCTACCACTCAATAGGGGTTATGCTCATTTTGCAATCAAGTGCTTTTACTTAATGTTTTGGGCATTTAGTATGGATAAACGGGTGATATCGATGATTGACTGATTTTGATTGTAAATCTATTCTCTCACCTTGACAGGGGGGTTAGTATTTAGCCCTAGCCCAATAGGACCTCCCTTAAAGCCTTAGGATTATAGGAGGGGCACTACTTGGACAACATAGATTGAAGTAGCATGTTCATTCTCCCTTTCACCATACTTAACACTTTCCATGTCACACTATAAGCCCTTGATACCACCTCCATTCTTCGGGTCTAACTTGTCATTGGTTCATGGGGATTTGGCACCATCTCATCCACATCCTTGAGTAGGGTCATAAAACATTGCTCTAGAGGTTGATGCAGCAAAAAGAATGGAAAAGCATGATATTCCACAATAAAAGAAAAAAGAAAATCAAAATGTAAAAGATGGTCAAGACATAAGTTAGCGTGTGGGCAAAATCCTAGCATGAGCTCTACCTTCCTTATTAGCCATCACCCAGTTCCTAAGCAACTGATGCTCCATCTTATCAAAAAAGAACGCTTGCATGTCCCAACCCTTATGAGCAATAAACTGCCTCATATTAAGAGGTAATTTAAATGCTATATCATAAAAAAGCATGCTTTGATCCTTGAGCATTGCACCGTAATACAAAGAATTATCAAAAAGATGTATAAGGTGCACTAGAGGGGTGGAAAAAGCACGTCGAGTAGGTTAACTCATGCATCCACAACCTCCATCACATTTGTACACTCAAGATGTGGACTCCCATTAGTTGGCCCCTTGACCATGGCACTTGAACATGAAGTGTTTCCCCTCCATTCTCACTTACTTACAGCAACACCTATTGATTGAAGGGTTAACTTTGGAAATACCACCTCCCCTTGGGGGCTAGAAGCACCTAATAGGGTTGACTACTTAGCTAACCCAACAAAGATAGGGAACACCTTTATGAGACTTGGTCTAGTTAGATATTTGAAGGTGATCCCAATTTGAAGTATTAATATGCCATTAACAATTAAGCATGGTCCTCTTAGATGCACGTATGATCTTGGTTTCTAATGAATGGTTGTTTTCGCTTGAGTTTGAGATGGTTTTGCCAGGTTTCCCAGTGCAGTAAAGGGGCCAAGAGGGCACCCCATTCCACATGATGACTAGGCCATACACTGCATTCTAGAGAGCATGATGACTTGGAGGATGCAACATTACACATTTTTGGCAGAGTGTTGGACCTTTTGATGACTTGAGCAGTTGAGATACATCCCAAAGCACCCCTATAAGCCAGAATGTTGGGCTTCTCTTTCCTAGCATGAAGGATTCTTGATGATGTACCATTGGACCCAGCATGCCCCCAAGCTGGCCTTGACATTATCGGATGGGCATGCCATGATCCAAGGCCCAAATGAGGATAGTCATCCTTGCGATGATTGAGGAGGGCTTGTTGCACTTGATGGATCCCAAACGTTGGAGAGAGGCACGTTGCTCACTTGGCACCCCTCAAGATGACGTGTGGCACCCACAGCTGGATTTTGGACCCATGGAGCTGCTTTGATGCATGATTTGAGGATTTTCCTCAAATAAAGAATGATCATAATGCTCAGAGACATTTTCAGCCTGGACTTTGCCTTGATGGAGCATTTGGAGCCCAAAAAGGGCATGATGTCATCACATTTTAGCTCTACAGCTCACGTGTGTGGGCTTAATGGAAAATTATGTTGTAAAAGAGAGTGGGTTGGCTTATAACCCTAATTTACTTTTTTTCCACTCAAAATCAAACTTGTGTAGGGGTTTCTTAGAAATTGGATGAGGTAGACCTTATATAAATAAAATGTCACCTCACTCGTTTGTTCATCACTACTTGTGGAGAACTCAACCAATCTTAGAAATTTCAATCTAGCTTGTTGTACTTCGCTACTTTGTGTAGATGTGATCTTTTGTGGATATTTGGCTACTAGAAACTAGTGCTTGTTGTGCATCATTTTGGGACAAAGAAGGCTTGTTTCTTGGATATATTATAAGTACCTTATTATTGAATATATTTCATGATTATTGCATGCAATATCGCTAGGATTTTCTATGTTCCATGTCTAAATGCTTATGTTTATATGAAATACTTAGCTAATTTTGCATGCTTTAATCATGTATCCTTGAACTTCCCTAGAGAGTTTTTCTCTTGTTAATTTAACCCCACTTAAAGCGATAGCTAGGGTTAGCAAATGAAAACCTTGGGTGTTTGTGAAAATTCTATTGTAGTTACTGGTTATTAATCTTCTACCTTTGCAAATTATTTGTCTTTTGGAAAATTAATTCACAGAAAATACTAAAAATAACACAACTGCAATTTCATAAATAAATAATCACAGGAACTGAGAAAATATCATACTCATAAAAATATAACACCGATATTTTTGGACAAATTGTCCCTGGAAAAACCCCAAAGGGAAAACCAGTTATACAGATGAGGGATTTTTATTTTCTTCCACAATTGAGAATTACATAATTGGTTGTCATTTACTGGCAAAGCTCTAGCAAATTTATTTCTTCACTTTTGCAAGCTGACTCGAATCCATGGAAGCAATTTGGCCCCTCTAAATCAATTTGACCTCTCTATGACCCTAAATCAATCTAGCTGGTGCATGCCGGAAAATACCTCAGCCTCTATGGAAACTCGCACTGAATAGGAAAATTGTTGAAGAATGTAACTAGTGTCGGTCTTCATAATTGTATTTGAGTCATGTAATATATTTGTCAAAAGATAGAAAAAACAAATTTTATTGACTTCTTAAAGCATGGGTTTCATGCTTGGGTCAATGGTCAATAGGTCAAAGCACCCATTGAGTGCTCTAGGATTTTTGTATTAAGTCAAAGTTAATTATTATGAAAAGGACCCTTCTTGGGCTCATTGTATTATAGAAAGAAATTTATTTTGTCATGTTTAAACCCTCCATCTATCAAGTCAGCCTCAAGCTCCCTTGAATCGGCTACAACTTCATTTTTTATAAGTCGGCTTGCCTATTATTCATGTTGGCTCAAAGTATAGTGGCAAACCACTATAAATAGCAAGTAAAACTCAACCTATTTTGATGAACTCACATTTGCAATTTTGAAGAAAGGAAAAAGCGCGAAGTGCAAGGTTACTACTATAGGTCGAAGGTCACTATTGTTAGTAGAAGTTACTCTTATAGGATAAGGTTACCACTATAGGTCAAAGGTCGCTACTTCAGGTCAAACTTATTGTTACAGGATAAGGTTATCACTGCAAGTCGAAGGTCACTATCGCAGGTCGAAGTTACTGTTATAGGATAAGGTTACCACTGCAAGTCGAAGGTCACTATTACAGGTCGAAGTTACTGTTACAAGATAAGGTTACCACTATAGGTCAAAGGTTACTATTATAGGTCAAAGCTACTATTATAGGACGATGTCTCTATTGCAGGACGAAATTACTATTACAAAACAGAGGTTGACTTACAAGACGATTGTATCTGTATTTGGTTAGCTTAATGGATGGAGGGGTGTTGTCACTCAAATTGTACAGGCACGGTGCGACAACGATTTAGAGCAGGGGTTGTCACTCTGATCCCTGCCCACTCCGTTCTAGCTGTCTCCCAACAACAAGTTATGGGGGGTGTGAAAATTCCAAAAACTGAAATCCCATTACAGCAACTAGAGATTATTCTCCTAATTGTTAATTTAGTTTAACAATTTATTTGTTGTTTACTACGATAAATACTAAATAAATCACATTACAATCTACACATAAAATTGTGCAAGAATAAATGCTAGAAGAAATGCTAGCACGTGCACATAAAAATAACACAGTTATTTTTGGATTGCCTATCCCCGGAAAAAACCCAACTTGGGAAAATTGGTGCAGCAGCTAAGGGTTTTATTATTAAGCAGCAATGAAATAATCTGAGTACAATCTGGATGTCGAATACTGGCAATCCTGCAAAGAAAATATTGGGAAAAATCTAGTGAGGAATTTTTCTCACCCCACAGGCAAATCCGAGTTCTGACTACAGCGCCAAGTGAGCCATCCAAACCGCCTTTGCCCAGCTACTGCATCACCCTAGCACAATCCCTTCTGCACTCAGCCTGAATCAACCTCTCCTCAAGCCGTCTAGTATGTAGTTGTCTGGGAAAATGTCTCTCTTGGCCTCTGGAACCTTTGTCCAACTTTTGGCACTGAAACTCGTCTTTCCCCAGAAGAATCGAAACTACCTCTAGAGGCTGCTGCATTGCCCCAGCGTTAGCCTCTTTGTGGCTCTTCAGCCTCTCTACAAATGCACTCACCGGATCTGGAATTCTTCCTCTGGTTTCACTATCTATGCCCCTCTCTCACTACTTTGATCTCTGACTCTCTCTCTGACAACTGACTACTGCTACTCTAGATATTGATCTGCTCATAAATCGAACCTCTCAAGTGTACTCTCCATCACCACATCAACCTCCTCTTATAATTGTCTATTGGAGCACCAAAGGCCAAGATTAAAACATAATCGATGGCTAGGATCATCTCCGTATCGATCTGTGCGAGTTTCTAAATGATTCTCGCCTTGACTTAATTAATACTGATTAATTAACCATATTCCATAAGTTTAGACTTATGAAATATTCAAAAACTGGTTAATAATCTAATTAAGACATTTCTAGGCAGAATTTCCTAAAACGATTTATGGGTTTTGGTGATCTCATGAATTCTAGCCTCTCCAAAAAATTTCAAGGCTAGAACACATTTGATGCTACAAAAACTAACACTCCCACTTAGCGAGGAATGTGTTCTAGTGTTATTGCACCCCCCTGTAGCAACACCCTGTCTCTCCATCATCTCTTGTCACACTGTTGATGTTTGGCCATACTGCCCACCAACTACTGCGCAACACTAATATACGCCGCACCTGTGCTGCTAGTGACCCTGTTGTACTGCTACCAACACTGCATCTGCAGTGCAACTCCCTCTCATATGTTGTTGTTGCAACTGCAACATCTGCAACTGAAAAGCATCCAAAATACCAAATCAATTGTGATCAGTATAATGCATCTGTCACCTGAGTCTCTGACTGTTGCTAATATTTCCACTATCATTGAAGAATTTGCATTGATGCTGACTTTGCACTGTGCCAACTGCATTACTGCCAACTCTGCACTGCGCTCCCCAGCATCTGACTACTACTAGTCTCTACAACTGTCACTCTGGCATCTGACTGCATCAACTGTCACTGATCCATCCTGCTACTGAAAATTGTGGGCCCCTGTAGCAAGGTATTAATCCATGAGGTGGACTCCTCAAGGATCCTACCCATCTATAGCGCTCTCGGGCTACAACTCCAAATCACCCCACCTCACTCCTTGAGGTATGTCAGCGATCTTCCTCCAACCTGGAGGATAGCCTATTGATCTCAGCATGTGTTGCAGCATGGTCCTACTTCTCCTCTTTTTCCTTCTTTCTGAGAGGACATTGGGTACTGTAGTGACCGACTTCACCACACCTGAAGCACTTGACCTTTGACAGGTCCTTCCTCTTCTTCCGCTGCTCCCCCCTGTCCCTGACTAAGACACTTTGATGCGAGGGCCACATTCTCCTCCTCCTTCACCTGCTTCCATTTGTTGCTGCTGCCACTAATGGAGCTCTTTAGAAGAGCTCTCCTCAATTCCTCCTGCTGCAAGTTAGCCCACATCCTATCCTAATCTAGTAGCTTGTCTTTGCCCAATATGCTTTGGACAAAAGGCTTGCCATTCCTCGAAAACACTATTGAGTGCCAATCTCACAAGCTCTGTGGGTTGAGGCGCTGCCCCAACAACTGACAACTGATCTCATACCTCCTGAACCCTGGTGAGGAAGGGATCTATGCCTTCCCCCTTTTGCATCTCAGCTTCTCCTCTAAGTACATCTTTCACATCTCGGAAGTGCCCTGATATAGCGTGGCGAGAGCATCCCACATCTCTTTAGCAATATCCTTGCTAGCTATGGGTGAGACTATATGGTCCTAGACTCCATCCAGGATTAACCACCTCTCTTTTTCCATTTCTTTCCTATATTCGTTCAGTTGATCCGCATCCTAGGGAACTACCACAACGTTGTCTATATAGAGCTTCAAGTTATATTCATCCAACAGGAAGGACATCCAGGCCTTGCAAATGACATAGTTGGAGGAGCCATCCAACCTATCGTGATCTCTCAACCCAATTGTGGTCATCTCAACAAAATGTTGAAAATCTCCCCTTTCCTTCTACTCAGTTGTTGCTCTGCTATTCGCACTCCTTCTGGAGTGAGAAGATCTGCTCACAACGACTATTGATCAGCAAGGAAAAATCGAACTTGAGACTAGAAGTTCCCTGAGGAAAATGTTCTCTCTATGTGTATTCTTCTTCCTTCCACCTGACGTTAGCTCTGCGCTAGCGAACTGCTGTAAAAGCCACTACGTCCAGCTAGAGATCTGCCCAACGAAAAATCTGATTTGCTCCCTTTGCCTCTGGAATCACTCAATCTGGAAAGACCAAATTTTTCTACCCCTCAGAAAAATCAAGCTTCCACAAGTAATTTGGCCTCTTGGTAGAATGACTGCACTGCCCTTGGGAATTTTGGCCTGCTGCCCACAATGAGCAGCAAAATTCCTTCTGTTCGCTTTTGAGCTCTCCCACTGATCTATTGTGCTCTAATACCATGTGAAAATTCCAGAAACAGGAATCTTATTGCAGCAACTAGAAATTATTCTCCTAATTGTTAATTTAATTTAATAATTTCTTTGTTGTTTGCTACAACAAATACTGAATAAATCACACTGCAATCTACACAAATAAAATTGTGGAAGAACAAACGCTGGAAGAGATGCTAGCACACATATAAAAATAACACATTTATTTTTGGATAAAATTCCCTGGAAAAAAACCCAATTTGGGAAAACCATTGCAGCAGCTGAAGGTTTTATTAATAAGCAATAGTGAAATAATCTTAGTACAATCTGGATGTCGAATACTAGCAATCGTGCCGAGAAAATACTGGCAAAAATCTAGTGAGGAATTTTCCTCACCCCACAGGCAAATCTAGGCTTTGACTACAGCTCCAAGTGAGCCATCCAAATTGTCTTTGCACAACTACTGCATCACCCTGTGAAAATTTCTAAACTGAAATTCTACTACTGCAGCAATTGATTTATTTCACCTATTTATTATTCACAATAAGTTATTTACGAAATCCCTTCAGTAAATATTAAAATAAATTCTACTGCAGTTATCACACAATTACCCAGAGAAAAAAATACATGCACAAGAACCAATCACATCAACACAGTTATTTTTGGACAATTGTCCACAGAAAAACTCAATGTGGGAAAATCGGTGCAGCAGGTGAGGGCTTTACTAATCTTCAGCAGCAATTGCTTTTACAAGGGATGATTTTACAAGGAAACTAAAAGAAAACACCTGAGACTTTCCCTTTGAGACCTTCTAACACTTTGGAGACCATGCTCCCATTTCTGCGTCACTTTGTGTGGCCTAGTATTGACCAGATACATCAGGGACCCTATAAGTTGTCTGTACAAGGTGGGATCAACGTCTTTATCTTTTGATGCATCAATCTTCTTTCAGTTGGTCATAGGTCTACAATCCTGCATCCTGAATCTCTTCAAGATTTATGTAGCATATCTCCCTTGTTCAAGGAAGATCTCATCCTTCTGCTGCCAAACTTCTAACCCCGGGAAATAATGCACCTGTCCCAAATCCTTCATGTCGAATTATGTGGCTAGGTTCTTCTTGCAATCTTTGATGAGCCTGGATGATCCCGCCAGGAAGAGATCATCCACATATAACACTAGGATTAGAGGCTCATTCTCTACAACCAGATAGTAGAGATTAAGGTCTGTGTCACTCTTGATGAACCCCATCTTCTGCAAGTAGCCATCAGTTAGACTGTACCATGCCCTAGGTGCCTGTTTAAGCCCATACAAGGCTTTCTTTAATCCGCATACATGAGATTTCTTCTCATTTGTCTCAAAAGCTTCTGGTTGTTCAATGTATACTTCCTCTTCTATTACCCCGTTCAAGAATGTCGTCTTGACATCCATCTGATGAATCTCCCACCCCATCTGTGCTGCAAGAGTTATCACGGTTCTAATAGAAGTATACCTGGCTACTGGGGCGAAGGTTTCTTCGTAGTCTATCCCTTCCTTCTAAGCATACCCCTTAACCACAAACTTGCCTTTGCATTTCTCCACACTGTCGTCTGCAGCATATTTGACCTTGTAGATCCATCTCGAACCTACCATTGATCTGTCCTGAGGCCTAGGTACCACTTCCCAAACGTTATTGACCATTATAGATTTGTATTCCTCCACCATAGCATCCACCCATAGTTGATGTTGAACGGCCTCCTGAAAACTAGAAGGTTCCCTAACTTGAGCTGCTAAGGCCCGGTATCTGTCTGGCTATCTTTGCTCCCTTTTACTATTCCTGGGTGCACCAATGAAGTCTTTTGCATCCCGTAGAATCTGTAGGAGTTCCCTGCTCGTTCTTCCACTGGTAGTAGGCACATCTATCAGCTCTTCCTCTTCCTGAGATTCCTCCTGTTCTAAAGCTTTGTCTTCAGGAGAATTTTTGGTACTAGTTTCCGTTGGTTGAAGTGGTTTGACCAATGGCTCGTCTTTCAACTGTTCCTCGGAATGTGTTTCTCGAGATTTCCTGAAAGCTCTATCTTCCATGAACTTTACATCTCGCCGAACTACTACCTTCCTACTCCTTGGAAGATAGACTTTGTATGCCTTAGCATTCTCGCTATATCCCACAAGATATCCTTTCTCAGCAATTTGATCTAATTTCTTTCTCTTTTCTTCGGGTCTACGGCAATACGCTAAACTCCCAAATATCCTGAAATGAATGACTTCAGGTGTCTTCCCGGTGAAGACCTTCTCCGAAGTGATTTTGCCCAATGCCTTGTGAGGAGTCATATTCTAGACATAAACTGTCGTGCTGCATGCCTCTGCCCAAAAGAATTTAGGCATATCCTAATCATACAACATTGCCCTAGTTGCTTCCACAATAGTATTGTTTTTCCTTTCTACTACTCCATTCTGCTTCGGATTGTAGGGAGTTGTCCACTCTCTTCTGATGTCTTCCTTAGCGCAAAAATCGGTGAAGTCCTTGTCACATACTCTCCACCATTGTCTAAGCGGAACACTTTTATCTTCTTTCCCGTCAAATTCTCCACTAGATCCTTGAACTCTTTGAATCAACAGAAAACCTCATCCTTAGTTTTCAGAAAGTAGACCCAAGTCTTCTGGGAATGGTCATCGATGAAGGTGACGAAGTATTCGGCACCACTAAGATTTTGTGGACATCGGTCCACAGATGTCTGACTGTATCAATCCTAGCACACTCTTAGACCTATTGTTACTTCTAGAAAATGTTGCTTTGGCATACTTGCCCAGAGCACACCCTCTGCATAGATCATCTTGTTCAGTACTTAGTTCTAGAACTCCTGATACTGTTTTCCTGAGAATTCTCAAAGCCCCATGATACAAGTGTTCCATCCTCTTGTGCCATAGTTCATTCAAATCTTTGTCTCCATTACTGCCTATCAGTGCCATTGGTGATTCTAGCTGCAACCTGTTACTTCTAATTCCAATTTGGGCCTTTTTTTTCCAACTTGGGTGTTTGACATATACTTTCTCCTTAATGAAGAAAATGTCATAGCCCTTGTTTTGAAGTTGAGATACGGAAAGTAAGTTCATCCCCAATCCTGGCACATGCAACACATTGGTTGCTCGAAGCCGCTCTCCTACTTTGGTTTGAAAAACTATAGTACCTCTTCCTGTTGGAGTACATTTTGCCTTATTTCCCATGGTGATCTGAAAATTCATTCTTTCTTCCTAATAATCTGAAAAACATTCTCGAATTCCTGTCATATGCCAGGAAGCTCCACTATATATATACCAAACCTCCAAAGAGGCAGAGATTGCTAAGCAAGCGACTTCTTCTTCCAATCTAGAAGCTAACATAGAATAATCGTAATTTATGTCCCTTGTGCATTCTTCTGGAAATTTGCGCAAGTCCCCTTGAGTGGATGTCTCTGCATCATGCTCTTGACCCATAATCGATTTTCCTCTCCTGTTGTCGGATCTCTGCTCTGATACCATGTGAAAAATTTTACACTTAAATTCTACTACTGCAGCAACTGATTTATTTCACGATAAGTTATTTACGAAATCCCTTCAGTAAATATTAAAATAAATTCCACTGCAATTATCACACAATTACCCAGAGAAAAAATACATGCACAAGAACCAATCACATCAACGCAGTTATTTTTGGAAAACTGTCCCCAAAAAAACCCAATGTAGGAAAACCGGTGCAGCAGATGAGAGCTTTATTAATCTTCAACAGCAATTGCTTTTACAAGGAATGATTTTATAGAGAAACTGAAAGAAAACAACTGAAACTTTCCCTTTGAGACCTTTTGACAATTTGGAGACCCTGCTCCCATTTCTGCGTCACCCCTGCGTCACTCTGTGTGGCCCAGCGTGGCTCTGAGTGGCTTTGCGTCCCTCTGCATCAGCATGCGTAGGCTTTGCGTCTCTCCTCTTGACTGCGTCTCTCTCTGTGTTGTCTCCTATTGTCCCTGCATCACCTCCTCCTCCATCACTGCCTGTTGTTGATGCCCTCCTCTACCTCCACCCTGCAACTCTCCCTCTGAAATCGATCTACTCTCCTTGAGAATCGATTTTCCTTGAGATACTGAGTATCTGCTGGTGTGTCTCCAAATGGTCCTCATGTCTTCTCTTATACATTTCCTATTAACGAATCAACGGTCGACATTAAGCCCCTAATCAACGCTTTAAGATTAAAATAGACTTGATCCTCGTCTCTTAGAAGCTTCTCACCCTTATCTTTATTAATACCCATTAATATTTTTATTTTCCTAAGTTTAGACTTAGGGACCCATTAAAAACTATTAATTATTTTAATAACTCTTCATCCGGGTGGAATTTCTCAAAACGATTTCTTGGTCTTGGAGATCTCATGTGCCTTAGCCTCTCCTCCAAAATTCAAGGCTAAAGTACATCCGGTGCTACCAAAAATCAACACCCCCTAGCGCAATCCCTTCTGCACTCAGTTTGAATCAGTGTCTCCTCAAACCGTCTAATCTGATGTTGTCTGAAAAAATGTCTCTCTTGGCCTTTGGAACCTCTATCCAGCTTTTGGCACTGAAACTCATCTTTTCCTAGCAAAATCAAAATTGCCTCTAGAGGCTACTGCGCTACCCCAGCGTCAGCCTCTCTGTGGCTCTTTTGCCTATCTGCAAATGCACTCACCAGATATGGAATTCTTCCTCCAACTTCACTATCTTTGCCCCTCTCTCACTACTTCGATCTCTGACTCTCTCTCCAGCAACTGACTGTTGCTACTCTAGAAATCGATTTGCTCATAAATCAAACCTCTCAAGTGTACTCTCCATCACCACATAGACCTCCTCTTATAATCCTTTGTTGGAGCACCAACGATCAAGATTAAAACATAATTGTTGGCTAAGATCATCTCGGGATTGATCTGTGTAAGTTTTTAGATGATTCTCACCTTGACTTAATTAATATTGATTAATTAACCATATTCCCTAAGTTTAGACTTAGGAAATATTTAAAAACTAGTTAATAATCTAATTAAGTCATTTCTAGACGGAATTTCTAGAAATGATTTCTAGGTTTTGGAAATCTCATGTATTCTAGCCTCTCCAATAATTTCAAGGCTAGAACACATCCAATACTACAAAAACTAACAAGGGGTAATCCCTATGGAAGATAGAAATGAAAGACAAGCTGGCAACCAACGAGTTCGGGAGACACGATTGAATGGCCTAGCCACTTGGTTGATTTAGCAAGCTTTTAGAGATTAGATTTAATTATGAATGAGACCAGTGCCTTATGGAGTCAACTTGTTTTATATCAATTACGGACCAAATGACCGGATGAACAATCAATGCTTGAATGCTTAACTAACATGTATGCTATGCAAATCCTAAAAGTTAGGTGAAATGCAAGAATCTTGGTTACTTTTAATTATATGTCTGTTCTAGATGGTTCATTCCTCTTAAGTATTTTGGAACTAGTCTCTAGAGTAGGTTGTGGGATAGAAGCCAATGGGAAGCAAGCAGAGGTTTGATTAGCGATACCTCTCCCTATGTTCTAACCACATAATGCCTATGGCGCTACAGAGACTGTGGCTCTAATGACTACAAGGTCGCCACATTAACCACTAAAGAAGTGTTAGGCTCTTGAAGCCAAGTGAGAAAGGTTGTCCTAAATGTCTATCAACCAAGCTTATGCTTGGAAGTAAATTATTAGATCCAAGAATATTCCTAGAATGATATGCAAGGATTATCAGTGAGTCTTGAGTTAAGATTGTTTATGTGATTCAATTACTTGATGTTGATTATCTTATAACAAGAGTACTTAACAATATATTGAAAGACAATCTCAAACAAGACCAAGTGCTCAATGATACAAGTGCCAACAACCAACAAGAGATCTTCTTACAATAAATCCACAAAGATATTGACCAACAAATGATAACAATGACAGCAATTTAGAAAACTTAGAGCACTCATCTAATTAGCTAATGTTTCCAATACAAGATGTCAATGACTAAAATGTATCCCAAATCACTTCAACCATGAATATATAAATTGTAATGTGATTTATTATCGCTGCAACCTTGTATTCAAATGTCTACAATTTTATATCAGCAATCAATAAGTGATGCAAGATGCCAAAGATAAGCTAGAAAATCAATGCATTTAACTTCCAATGATATTCACTTGATTATACAACTGCTTCGACACTATATATCAGATTTATTATGCTCAGATCAGTCCTCAAAATGATGTATATCAGATCTATAATAACTCAGAAAATCAGTGATTCAATCCTTAACAAACCAACAAGGTGCCTAAATATTAATGCCAAATAAGTTCCAATGATTAGCTAATCAATTTGAGTGATCTTTAGATGATCTTAGTCAATTTCGATGATTCTAATTTAGTTTATATGACTGCATAAATTTTTGTAGCAAACATATCAAATCTGGAAATTGCCCAGCAGTTCTTAAAAAAATACTTATTTGCAATCAATTTAACCACAAAATTAATGTTCAATGCCTTAAGTGACTTGTTAATGAATTTAGGCTTATTTTATGTATGTTTATGCCCTAAATACACTGTTGTAACAATTATCTCAAACCTAAAACTTTCATATTAGACTTCTGGAATTTCAAATCAGACCTTGAAAACTATATGATAGCCAACATAAAACAATAAAATTGATAGATAAGTTAAATTCCAGAAGTCTTCATAATGTGTGTGTTCTTTAGATAAGCTAAATTCCATAAGTCTTCTTAATGTCTATCTATCAAATTTAGGCTTCTTAATGTGTGTTCTTTAGGCTTGTATTATGATGATTATGGCACTGTTATATCAATATATCAGATCTGATATAAATTATGCAGTCAATTAAAATGAGATATGAAAGCAATAGAAGCAAACCCCTAGGCCTAATGGCCTATGCCAAGTTTGGAGATGTGAGAGAAATTACTCCTCAACACCTACACTCGCAAAATGTTAGCTCAAAACCCAACGATCAGACTTTTATGATGTCTAGGGTTTTAAGGGTTGGAAACTTCAGAAGTTTACTCATTTCTTTGATCCCTTGAGAGATTTCCCCTGTACAAATAAAATAAAAAATTCCCAAAAAACCCAATATACACAAAAATAAAATAAAAACCCCAAGAAATTATATACAAGAAAAAATTAAAATGCAAAGGGCTAGTGAAATTATTTGCTTAATAGAAAATACAAGGTGAAAGGTTAATATATATAGACACAAATTAGAGAAACTATTTTCATATTTTGAATGTGGGATAAAAACTTTACAAGTAAAATTTGAATTTCAAATTAAAAGTTAAATCTAATGAAAAAATTTAAACTACAAAATTCAAACTTAAATCAAATAAATATTTACAATTTTGAAATCTAAAAATTATTTGCAAAATAAAATAAATCTAAAGAATATTTACAAGTATGCTAAAAACCCCAAAACATAAAATTTAAAATAAAACACCAAATCCAAATAGCTGCAAAACAAAGGGCTAGAAAATTTTATTTACAAAAATTATTCTACAAAAATAATTTAAAAGTTATATACAAATATACAATGCTTGGAAATAAATATTTTAGAGTAAATAATTTTTTAAATGATGAATAATGACCATAGATCAAATGTGTTTTGAAAGTTATGGTATTGCCCACAGCCTTAGCAAATGAGAAAACCAATCAAAATTCTCGGAGCCCAAACAAGGTCGGATCTCCTCCAAAGTCTATGAACTTGGAGCCCAAGGGTCGGGGAACTGACAAACTCTATATATTTTCTTCTAGAAAGCTTGTTAGACATATGGCGAAACAGATCACCTAAGATAGACCCAAAATCTACCAATAAAATGTTCTTATCACCATCTAATGAATAAACAAATTTTAAAATTTTAAGCACAATATAAGAAAGCACATACCCAGCACATAGAATACCATGAACTGAACCCCAAAGATCATCAGACAAAGAACACCATGAACTGAACCCCAAAGTCTTTTATTATGATATTTCAAACGTTCATAGCAGATCAGTGGAAAAAAATCAGCATTACAAAATTACATAGACTAGAGTCGAAGATTTCATCATGACTTGAAAAGCAAAATGACCTCTAATTTATAGATAAATCCTTCAAGTGGAAAATAATGGCTAGTTGGTTTGATCCCCGTCAAAATAATCTCGACCGTTGATAAATATTTGATTATCTTTTAATCTTCACCATCAAAAATAATTTTTTGAAGAATTTTCGAATTTCTCATAGAGCCCATTTTTTATTAGTCCAAAAATAATTATTTTGAACTAATTCCCTCAAAAAAATGACTTTGACTTAATCACTAAAGTCCAAGCATCCAATTTTTCTTGAAATTTCCAATGTTCCCTTGGTGAGAGACCTCCAAAAATTAACTTATTTAAAACCCAAGTATTTTTCCACTTGGAAAAATTAATTTTTCCAACATTTTCATTTTGACTCTAAATTAATTAATTTTCTAACTTATAATTTAATTTAATTTTTGCCAGAAAATTTAATTAATTGGCTCATGAGGAAATTAATTATTTTTCCACCTTCAAATATTTTAACTATAGTGTCTAAGTATGAAGGACCGTGCACTAAAATATTTTTTACATAAGATTTTACAAATTCAACTCTCAACCCTCAAAGGGGGAATACACGTTCGCTATAGACCTTCATAAAACTTACCCAATTCTGTGTCACAATATGATTTAGTAGACCAAGTGATTTGTAATAAAATAATTTAGCCAAATAGCTTAAATTATTCCCAAATCACTATCATGTCCCTTCCTAAATCATTTTGGAACAAGAATATTTTTTGTATTATGGAGCCAATTTTGGAACTAGTGGACCCCATTCGATTTTATTAGGACATTCGACTTAGGAAAAGTTATTTGTGTTGTAGTTAAGTTATGCACTCCCTAGTTCGATTTGCATGGAGGTGGTTAAGTTTTGCATGATGGTGGTTAAGTGAGGGCCCACGATGGAGGACAAATTAGAAGGAAAAGTGCTCCACAAATCTATATAAGGAAGGCAGCTCTCCTCATCTCATTCATTCATCTTTTTGGTAATATTGATTTCTCTTTGGTCGCTCAAGCTGCTTAGCCGAGTCACTTGTTGTTCAGCATGAGTTCTTCAAGCGAAGAGCTCACCCTTTCTTCGGGGGACTTCGAGTGCCACCCTAAGAAGGTTTTCTTTCATTTCTTCAGAAGGAGGATCTCAGTGTGATTCCCAGCGATTGCATCCATCTCTAGGTGGTGCGTAATACCGGAGGACGCAATGAAGAGGAGGTCGAGTTTGCTTGTGACTTCTTGCAGAGGAGTTTGGGGGAAGGATTTTTCGGAGAGGAGGCATAAGAGGATTGTGGCATTTGAGAGAAGTTTTGGAGCTGAAGGAGTCTGCTACTTCGTAGGGTGACTTTCGCACTTCCTGGGCCAGCGCAAACGCAGCACTGGGTGTTCACGTGGAGGGTATAGTATTAGTATTTGAGGCTGAACTTTGTCGTGGAGGTTAAGGGAAATATTTGGAGAAGTGATTGTTGCATTTTCATAACACTGGCAGAGGATTTCGTTGGGGTTTATTGCAATCTATTTTCTAGAGCATATTGGAGGTCGATTTTGAAAGTTCAAAATCCAACCAAACCATTTATGGATTTTTTTGGGTTATCAACAAGGATCCAATATATAAAGTTTCATAATTTTCTGAGCACCAGAGATGGGGTTTTGGGCCATATTTTTGCAACCGACAGTGCAGAATTGTTGGGGATTGCATAGGGTATATTGGAGGCCGAATTTGGGAAGGTGGATTTAGCCCAAACCCTTTTTGGGTTTTCTGGGTTTTTGAGAAGGATCCCAGATATAAAGTTTCAACATTTTCTGAGCACCAGAGACAGGGTTTCTTGCAGTTCCTTTCAGCCAGCAGTACAGTGTCTGAGGACAGCACAGTGCATTAGAGGAGTAGTCATTTCCAGCTTCAAGAGTATTGTTTTATCACCTAGGTCATATCAAGCTTGCCTTTGAGGCAAGCCCAGGTGCATTTCTCCATATTATTGTACTTGCTCCATTTCATTAATAAAATGGCTCAACTGGTTCTCACTTCTGGAGTTTTAATAAGCATTTGCTGATCGTTTTTTATTTCCTGTCACAAATCGATTTTGTTTTGCATATCACAGTTTATTTAAGTTTGGAACATTACAGTGGTATCAAAGCATGATCTTGGCCCAGTTGTGGGAAACTAGCCAAAAGATCATGGAAGCTTTAGGTATGAGTGCACAGTGACCGGTGAAATCGGAGACAAACCCATGGCTCAAGGGAAATCCAGTATGCAGAAATTCTTGGGTAGAATTCATTGGGATGATGAGAGGTTTGCCAAGTTGAGGAAGGTGACCGACCAAAACCATCCTCACCCTTACAACAGAGACGTTAGAGGTGAGAAGGTCTTGGGGGTGCAGTCATCTACATCATGTGGGAAAAGTTGACAAAATCAGGGCACCAGATTTCCTGAAAAGAAGCAGGCAGGACAAGGACAGTTAGAGGGTGAGACTAGGGGGTGTTTTTGCTAATGGAGACCTGGCTTTAGATATTAGAAGCCTAAGGAGGAGGTTGAGCATGATGTTAAGAGCCCACAGGATGGTGAGGAGCACATCGATATCCTTGATGTGGCGTAGGAGTCACCTTTATTAGATACCTCTTTGATAGCCCCAGTTGACACCTTGGTGGAGAGGATAGAGTTTACACACATAGAGCCATCTGTTGAGGAGGTGCCACCCATGGATGAGATGTTGATAGTTGTTGAGGTATCCAGAGTTGTGACCGAGTCTGCAGGTGATAGATACCCATGACAGTTTCATCAGTTCCAAGTCAACCTTCTAGCATTGAGAGAGGAGACCACGATAGTACGAGAGGCCATTCTAAAACAAAAAGAGGAGGTAGAGGGCATGAGAGTGATTTGTCCTGAGTCAGCAACCAAACTGACTCGCGTTGGGGAACGGTTGGATTCCCTAATGGTACAACTAGAGTGCACATTAGAGCATCAGAGCAACCCTCTTCAGACATACATAGATGGGGCTTGTAGCATCAGTAGTTTACCTTTGCACCTTAGAGAGGGAAAGGCAGAGCCACCTCAACATATTTTATGTGTTGACCAGGCTGGTGAGATGAGGTGACATGAGCGGCACAGTGTGCAACATTCACAGGATGGAGGGTTTGTCCTATCTATGGGAGTTCATACATTCAATCTCTCTTGGGGTCGGATGGCGAGGTTTGTCCTATGTATGGGAGTTCATACATTCAATCCCTCTCTTGGGGTTGGATGGCGAGAGATTATGAGTTGGTACCCGGTGGAGTGGGCTATGGAGATGGTAGTGGACCAGCGTGAAGCACAACAGGAGCTTTCAGGCATTAGGGATACCATAAGCCCATATTGGAATTGAGATCCAAGTGGGACTACCTATCATTCCCAGATATGTCGGTTGACTACGACCGTGGTGGTGTAATTGGCCTGGCAGTTGAGCACACACATTTGCTAGGGGAGTCTTAGTCAGCACTAGTGGCCAACTAGTTTATGGATAGACTCCCTAGGTCGTTTTGGTATGATGCACATGCATGGGATCGCAGGATGACCAGCATACTCTAGCAGGAATTTGTCGAAGGAAGTGGCATTGGCAAGTCACCAGACAGTGCCTTGTATGGAGTTGGGATTCTTCACATTTGTGTGGGGAACGAAGGACATGGATGGGCAAAGCAGTGGTGGCATCACTATTGGTACCTAGGGAGATTCATTTCTTGGGTCTCTCGAGGAGGATTTGGAGGGGATATCCCCTCATCGGAGAGCATGGTGATGCGACAGTGGAGGTGATGATACAGGTCGGTTGCGAACCAACATATATGGACAGAGCTTTAGGCCATCACATCCAGGGATGGGTAGGAGCATCTAGGGTGGAGCAGTGGTCTGTGGATGGGCATGGAGACACATGGGGGTGTGCCATAGTACGTTGGACTACGTTATGGAGTGGGAGTGCCTCACATCGCGTTGAGTACATACGGGGAGTGACAGGTGCAGTGACACAGGTGAGACACAAGATGGTACAAGATGGTATAGTTGTAGCCGGGAGTACTCAATTGTGTACCGGGACAGGTTGCAGCGTACAGTGGCATGTCGAGGAGTGCGGCAATACTGGGGGGTATGCAGTGGCAGATGATGTGGTGCAATGGGCATTTGCAACGTTGCCTCCCAAGAGACTTATGGACAGGGGCACTATGTGTACCATTGGATGTGGCCCATCTAGGATAGATGAGGACACTGTTGAGCATCTGGGGACACCATGTTTAGTGGAGATAGGGCTTCAAGGGGGTTATCAGCAGATCCAAGACAAAGAGGGGGTTGTCTGTAGCATTACTCTTGAGCTTTCCAGCGGAATCTTGATCGTACCCATCCTCCTTCAGTGTTGTTTACAGTTGCAGAGTGTTTGTTTGTTGCCCCTTGACACTCTCCATTCAGACAACAGGGCTTGGGAGGCTCCCCCTAGGCAGTTGGATCAGACACCTCGTGTCATGAGTCGGGATGAGACTCTCCAGTTGAGGCACTTGGTAGGTGCACGAGTTGACAAATACATGCTTAGGGATGGCATGGTTGATTGTCAAGGTAGCATATGTTCCACCCCTAGGCTCATACTTGGGGAGGTGACCAATAGGGAGATACATGTTGCTTTTTTAGCTGGACAACTCGAGGCGTTAAGTGAGCATGAGGTGTAGAGGACGGTAGTCCTTGTTGATAGGATGATGCCTAGGCTTCCGGCAGTACCCGGGCACATCATCAGGAGCTGGGATAACAGATCCCATCGTGTGATTTGGCAGGCACAAAGTAGCTAGATATTCGCAAAACAGGTTCTTGATGCTCGGTGCCTACATAGGATACCTACATGAGGTAGACGGGGCACAAAGGGGGTCCCAACAGCTAGCAACATATCACAATGGCAGGCAGAGAGGATTGGGGGTTCTGGACCTCCAATATGGTTATGGGATCCAGGGATCCAATGGATTGGTGGGATGCTCCACTCCTCAGTGAGCATGGTTGGGATGACAGGCAGACACATGGGGGGATGCTCCACTCCTCAGTGAGCATGGTTGGGATGACAGGCGGACACATGGGGGATCATTGAAGCCCTCACCATAGGACGAGGCAGATTGTTTCTCAGGATTGGGGCTAGCCATGGAGTGATAAGTGTCGACACTGTTGAGTCACTTTGGCAAGATTGGCCTAGCCTCCATCATCGCATAGATTATGATCAAGAGTTATTGAAGATGAGACTTTGGTATGAGCATGCTAGGAAGTCAGTCATTACCAAAGTGTCACGATGTCAGCAGGATAGGTTCCTTCTACGATGGGCAGGAGATTCTAGCATAACAAGGCTAAGCAGTTCAACTACCCGTAGAGGTGAGAGGGTTTCTACAAGGGAGGGTCATCCAAATCTTCCATTTGGTTTCCATGATTCGCTGATGGCGTGGGAGACTTCATCAACATGGCAAGATGGCCAGCAAGAGGATTGCAGGAGGAGCTCATGCATGAGAGGCTTCATTCACATGGGGATTGAGTTGTATCTTCAGGGACCCACAATCAGAGTGCATGGGGTGGACTATTCGGTAGGGCAACTTTATGAGGATTTGGATAGAGTTTCACATCATTAGGATGCTCTACATTTTCGCAGCAGACAGAGGGGTTCTAACACCCCTATCTAGATAGGATAGTGAGTGGAGAAAAGGGTGATTCATGTTGATCAGGTTGCCTTGGAATCTTGGTATCGAGGGACTCCTTTACTATAGGATTGCACAACGATCAGGGACGATCCAATGGCATATTTGGAACCCTGGTGAAGTTTGCAGCAACAGTGGGGATCCACGGTCAAAGAGGGCACTTGTTCAGGCATTGCTTGAGGACAAGCAATTTTTGGCATATTGGAGGAGCTTGCCAGATGAGGATGCTACTTGGGAGAGAGAGCACATACTTGAGCATCCAGCACCAAAGTTGTTTGGGAACAAGCAACATTTGGGAGGGGAGGATTGTCATGTCCCTTTCCAAATCATTTTGGAACAAGATTAATTTTTGTATTATGGGGCCAATTTTAGAGCTAGTGGACCCCATTCGATTTTATTAGGAGATTAGACTTGCAAAAAGTTGTTTGTGTTGTAGTTAAGTTACGCACTCCCTAGTTCGATTTGCATGGAGGTGGTTAAGTTTTGCATGATGGTGGTTAAGTGAGGGCCCACGATGGAGGACAAATTGGAGGGAAAAGTGCTCCACGAAATCTATATAAGGAAGGCAGCTCTCCTCATCTCATTCATTCATCTGTTTGGTAATATTGATTTCTCTTTGGTCGCTGGAGCTACTTAGCCGAGTCACTTGTTGTTTAGCACGAGTTCTTCAAGCAAAGAGCTCACCCTTTCTTCGGGGGACTTCGAGTGCCACCCTAGGAAGGTTTTCTTTCATTTCTTCAGGAGGAGGATCTCAATGTGATTCCCAACGATTGCATCCATCTCCAGGTGGTGCGTATTACTGGAGGACGCAGTGAAGAGGAGGCTGAGTTTGCTTGTGGCTTCTTGCAAAGGAGTTTGGGTGACGGATTTTTCGAAGAGGATGAATATGAGGGTTGTTGGCATTTGGGAGAAGTTTTGGAGCTGAAGGAGTGTGCTACTTCGTAGGGTGATTTTCGCACTTCCTGGGCCAACGCAGAGGCAACACTAGGTGTTCACGTGGAGGGTAGAGTATCAGTCTTTGAGGTTGAAATTTGTCGTGGAGGTTAAGAGAAATATTTGGGTAAGTGATTGTTGCATTTTCATAAGATTGGACGAGGATTTCGTTAGGGTTTATTGCGGGCCGTTTTCTAGAGCAGTTTGGAAGGTGTGGGGCATATTGGAAGTTGATTTTGAAAGTTCAAAATCTGGCCAAACCATTTCTGGGTTTTACTGGGTTTTCGACAAGGATCCCATTTATAAAGTTTCATAATTTTCTGAGCACTGGAGGTGGGGTTTTCGGCCATATCTTTGCAGCCTACAGTGCAAAATTATTGGGGGTTGTGTAGGGCATATTGGAAGCCGAATTTGGGAGGTTGGATTCTGTTGATTTAGGGTAGCATCGAATGTGCTCTAACCATGAAAATTGGTGGAGAGGCTAAAGCACATGAGATCTCCAAGACCTAGAAATGGTTTGGGAAAATTCTATCCGGTGAAGGATATATTAAAACAATTAATATTTTTAATGGGTTCCTAAGTCTAAACATAGAAAAATAAAAATATTAATGGATATTAATATAAAACTAGGTTAGAAGGTTCTAAATGACATGGATCAAGCCAAATCTAATCTTCGCCGTTGATTAGAGATTTAATCTTGGTTGTTGAAGACTCAACAGAAAAAGTATAAGAGGAGGCTTGAGGGTCAGTTGGAGATACACCAAAGTGATCAATCAATTCAATTTTCTAGAGCGGGGTTTGCTAAGAGAAATTGAACCAGTGATCAGAGTTGCAGCCAGGGTCAATGAGTACGAGGCAGAAAGGCAAAGATAGTGCCGGAAGACCAGCGCAGAGGCAGAGAGGCAGACGCAAAGCTAGAGGGAGCCACGCAGAGACCAACAGTGACTACGCAGAGGCCAGAAAGGCCTGCATCACCCACGCAAAGGCTGTAGAAGTGACGTAGAGGGCCAGAGAGCTGACGCAGAGGCTAGGAGGGATGACGCAGTACTTCAGATTGTGTTGGAGAGGGTTTCGTGGGGCAGACTTTCAAAATATCTGCTTCCGAAGAGAGGTATTACTGCCATATTATTTTCTTTATCAGGTGAGCCAATTTAGCACCCAGTGTGCTCAAGAAAACTTGCTTAATAATAAAACCCTCAGAACTGCCACACCAGTTTTCCCAAGTTGGGTTTTTCAGGGATGATTGTCCAAAAATAATGGTGTCCCTTGTGTGTTTGTCTATTTATTTCATTTGTTGATCAATAGATGGTTGAGATTGTATTGTGTTTATTTCAGTGTTTATATGGTTAAATAACTTGTTAGTAATTAAACAAGTAGGCGAAATAAACCAGAGAATACAAATAAAATTTCTAATGAGTAATACTTAGAAATTTCAAAATGGTATCAAAGCATTGCAGATCACAGGAGAGCTGAAGGCGCCAGTTGAATCAGAGAATTTGTAGCAAAAACAGTTGTCCCGAGTGAAAGAGGTTGTTCCTAGGCAGAAAGCAGCAGAGAAGGGTTGACGCAGAGGGCCTGTGTCATCAGTTCGAGCCGGAGAGAGGCCAGTGTAGAGGCAAAAGAAAGCAGAAGAGGCTCACGAAGAGCCACGCAGAGACCAGGAGGGTTAATGCAGTTGGCCAAGAGAGCAAATCAGCCTTCCTGGGATTGCGCAGAGCCTAGAGGCTCAGTTCTTCAGTTGTTGGGGCATAGGAAGCTGTGGGCAGATTGTGGAGAGTGAAGCTGGTGGGGTGTTGTTGTTGTTGAGGCAAAATAGTACCTAACCGGACAGAACCAAGGTAGAGGGAGTCACTACCTAGGCCGATTTTTAGCCAAGAAATCCAAATCAATGTTGCAGGAGCATAGGAGATTAGAGAGGTGCGACTCGACGGTTGGCAAGCGGATTTCCACGAGGGAAATCGAGACTCAAAGGGAGTCTTGCAGAGAACTTCCAGGAGGGAAGTAGAGACTCAAAGAAGTTGAAAAGAAGAGCATAAAGATGGCCATGAATGGATTGAGGGATCAGGACAGGCTGGACGGGGCGTCCAACTTTGTCATCTGGATGGCCAAGATCCTGTCCGTTCTAGATAGACATCGCATCAAGGCCTTCGCCTTGAGAACTGTGGCTATTCTAGTCGACTAGCTGACAATCAAAGGAAGATGCGATGGCCAAGGAAAAATGCATAATCCTTGATGGGGTCAAGGATCATGTGGTCCTGCACATTGCCAAGAAGAATACGATAAAGGAAATGTGGGACACCTTGATGACATTGTATCAGGGCACTTTCGTGCAGAGGAAGATGCTACTGGAGAATCAATTGCGGTCGTATCCTATGCAGAAGGGGGAGCAGGTAGATCACTTCCTCAGCAGATTGAAGGAGATTCGGGACCAACTGACTTCCATAGGGGCCACGCCGGATCAAGAGTTAATGGTGAGGACTGCCCTGAACGCAGTCTCCAAGGAGTGGGAGACATTTGTCCAAAGCATTTTGGGCAGAGAGCATCTTCCAAATTGGGAAGAACTATGGGCATCTCTTCATCAAGAAGAGATCAGATGGTTGACCAAGGTGGGAAGTAGTAGCAAAGGAGCCCGCGTCAAGAAAGAGGAAGAGGATGTAGCTCTAGCATCTGCGGGACAACAAGGGAAGAGGAATAAAAGGACCTCTCCAAGATAAAGCGCTTCAACTGCGGGGAACTGGGCCATTATGCAAACCAATGTCCGAGGAAGCATAACGGAGAGGCATCTGACTCCAAGGCAGTGCCAACAAAGGCAAAAAAGGAGCAATAGAGGATGATGACGATTGTGCCATGAGTGCTCATGTACCTCTAGAGAATAGTTGGGGACACATCGAGTTGTAATCAGGAGGACCACAGGAGATGTGAGGCAGGACCCTTGAGGTACCCAAACTCCTGGATCATATCCGGCTACGGGAGCTCGAAAAGACAATAGCAGGATGGCAGATGTCGATAGAAGCAAATGCGAATGAAGCAGCAAAGAGTGCTAGAGTGCAGTAGTCCCTGGCAGCGCAAAGAGGGTTGCATCAGTGGGATAGGCAAAGAGGAGGTTGCAACAGTGCAAGAAGGCAGAGAGGTGTTTGCAACAGTGCGAGATGCACGAAGTTTGTTGCAGCAGTGCAGAGGTAGCAAAGGGAGTGCAGGATAGCAACAAAGAGAGCTTCAGCATCGGAAGGGTTTCTAGCCTGACAAGGATGTCAATAGTTGGGTAGATCAGTTACTTACTTCTCGATAACTGAGTTGGAGTGCAGGGGTAGCAGTGGTAGTGCTATGGGCAGCACGATGCAGCATGATGAGAGAGAACTACAGTGCAGATGCAGTGTTGGGAAAAAGGACCAGTAGCAGCACAAATGCAAAGGGAGTTACCGTACAGATGTAGCAGTGGCAGTGGTAGAGCCATGGGCAGTACTACAGGATGTAGTAGTGCAGAGGTTGTTGGGCAGGAAGGCCTAGCATTAGCATAGGTACCGATGTTGTATAATCAAGGTGATGCTCAGTGGTGGAGTATTACTAGAGCACATTCCTCGCTAAGAGGGAGTGTTGATTTGGGGTAGCATCGGATGTGCTCTAGCCATGAAAATTGGTGGAGAGGCTAAAGCACATGAGATCTCCAGGACCCAGAAATGGTTTTGGGGAAATTCTTCCCATGAAGGAGATATTAAATTATTAATATTTTTAATGGGTTCCTAAGTCTAAACTTAGGAAAATAAATATTAATGGATGGGTATTAATATAAAACTGGGTTAGAAGGTTCTAAATGACATGGATCAAGCCAAATCTAATATTAGCCGTTGATTAGAGATGTAATCTCAGTCGTTGAAGACTCAAAAGAAAAAGTATAAGAGGAGGCTTGAGGATCAGTTGGAGATGCACCAGAGTGATTAGTCAGTTCGATTTTCTAGAGGAGGGTTTGCTAAGATAAATCGAACCAGTGATCAAAGTTGCAGCGAGGGGCAGTGAGTACAAGGCAGAGAGATAGAGATAGTGCCGGAAGACAAGCACAGAGGCAGACGCAAAGCCAGAGGGAGCCACACAGAGGCCAGCACTGCGCAGAGGCTAGAAAGGCCTGCGTCACCCACGCAGAGGCTACAGAAGTGACGCAGAGGGCCAGAGAGGCTGCGCAGAGCCTCAGAGGTTTGACGCAGAGGGTTTCAAGCTGACAAAGAGGCCAGGAGGGCTGACATAGAGTTTCAGATTGTGTTAGAAAGGGTTTCGTGGGGCAGACTTTCAAAATATCGGCTTCCGAAGAGAGATATTATTGCCAAATTATTTATCTCTATTGGGTGAGCCAATTTGGCACCCAATGTACTCAAGAAAAGTTGCTTAATAATTGAACCCTCAGAACTGCTGCACTGGTTGTCCCAAGTTGGGTTTTTCTGGGGACGACTGTCCAAAAATAACGGTGTCCCTTGTGTGTTTGTCTATTTATTTCAGCTGTTGATCTGTACATGGTTGAGATTGTATTATGTTTATTTCAGTGTTTATATGGTTAAATAACTTGTTAGTAATTAAACAATTAGGCGAAATAAACCAGAGAATACAAATAAAATTTCTGACAAGTAATACTTAGAAATTTCAAAAGATTCAGCCCAAACCCTTTACAGGTTTTTTCTGGGTTTTTGACAAGGATCCCAGATATAAAGTTTCAGCGTATTCTGAACACCAGAGACGGGGTTTCTTGCAGTTCCTTTCCAGCCAACAGTGCAATTTCTAAGGACAACGCAGTGCATTAGAGGAGAAGTCATTTCCAGCTTTGAGATTATTGTTTTAACACCTAGGTCCTATCAAGCTTTCCCTTGAGGCAAGCCCAGGTGCATTTCACCATATTATTGTACTTGCTCCATTTCATTAATAAAATGGCTCAGTTGGTTCTCACTTCTGGAGTTTTAATAAGCATTTATTGATTGTTTTTATTTCTAGTGTCACAAATCGATTATGTTTTGCATATCACTGTTTATTTAAGGTTGGAACATTACACTTTTTACAAAAGACCCGACTAAAACACTAGGACTCACCTAAAACTTCGACAATAAATCCCACCCTAGCTTTGGGGTGAGGCTGGAGGGAAAAACTTTGTCGATCATCTGTGTTTAGAAACACAGATAATTAGTGAGACAAAAAACATCCTAAGATGAAATTTGTCGCCAAAATCATAGTCTTACCTAGGTTGTTACATAATTAACAATCGTGCTAGCATCATTTACATTACAAATTTGCATAAAGGGTTTACAATGACATAATAATATGTTGGTTGATGTTCCTGAACTTTAAAAAAAAAATGGTACAATTGCTTCCTTGGAACTGTGACAAAACGAGTGCAACATCCATTGAGTGCTCTAGGATTTTTGTATTAAGTCAAAGTCAAAATTATTATGAAAAGGACCCTTCTTGTGCTCATTGTATTATAGAAAGAAATTTATTTGTTTAAACCCTCCATCTATCAAATCGACCTCAAGCTCTTCTGAATCGGCTACAACTTCATTTTTTATAAGTTGTCTTGCCAATCATTTATATTGTCTCAAAGTACAGTGACAAACCACTATAAATAAAAAGTAAAACTCAACCTATTTGGATGAACTCGCACCTGCAATTTTGAAGAAATGAAAAAGTCTGAAGTGCAAGGTTACTAATACAGGTCGAAGGTCACTATTGCAGGTCGAAGTTACTGTTATAGGATAAGGTTACCACTGCAGGTTGAAGGTCCCTATTGCAAGTCGAACTTACTGTTACAGGATAGGGTTACCACTGCAAGTCGAAGGTCACTATTGCAGGTCGAAGTTACTGTTACAGGATAAGGTTACCACTGCAGGTCGAAGATCACTATTGCAGGTCGAAGTTACTGTTACAGGATAAGGTTACTACTGCAGGTCGAAGGTCACTATTGCATGTCAAAGTTATTGTTACAGGATAAGGTTACCACTACTAGTCGAAGGTTACTATTACAGGTCAAAGTTACTATTACGCAATGATGTCTCTATTGTAGGACGAAATTAATATTACAAAACAGAGGTTGAGTTATAGGAGGATTGTATCCGTATTTGGTTAGCTTGATGGATGGAGGGGTAAAGTCTGTGTCAAATGTCATGGTTGTCTTACTTTGATATGAATCAACTAAGGAAGAGTTTGACTGGGTTTTCCCCTTCTTAGGGGTTTTGCCCTGGCTGAGTGCCTACATCTGGTGTCTCTTTGTTTTATGGTTTTGATAGTTGTTTGATGAACAAAGAAATAATAACTATAAGAGCAAGAAGAAAAATTTAATTAAGAAATCACAAGCATCTATCAAAAGCAAAGAGAAATCAACCTAATAGAAGGCCTGATCTCATTGCCCTAGATTTCTCAACATGGTTTCAGAGCTTGGTTCACTTGAAATGAGGGAAAGATGAACTAAAATTTGGGCGCGTATACTACCTCTCTCCACAATGACTATGCCACAGACCTAAGCATAAATAGTAGAGGCAAAATATCTTGGTAAAGATGAGCGAGGGTCTAATAAGTCTAATCAAGGCCTGAAATCTGCATTAGAAAATCTGAATTTGTGGTGTTATCTCAAAGCTTTAAAATTCCAAGAAGTATATGCACTTGTGGAGGAACCAAATTTATGTTTTGAATATCACATAAAGGACCAACTTCACTGCAAATTTGTTTAGAGACATTATAAGCTTATATTACAACCTCAGTAACCCTCGAAAGGACCCAAGACTCCCTCAAAGTTCTGAAGTATAAGTATACATTGGTAAGGCTAAATACTAGTCAACATCACCTTCAAGTAGAGCCGAAGATTTGAGCACATAATGGACTCAAGGCCAAACAAAAATTGAGGCAGTCTTAAGAACATTTGAAAAGGTTGCAATGTACAATTCAAAGTTGCAGTTCTATGACAAATAATCTAAAGTCAAAAATTGCAATCCAGTCATAAATCAAATTGAAAATTGTATAAAAGGTATTACAAGAGACTGAACCGAATCATTTAAAAGGCATTGTAATCCTGTTACAAAGTTACAATCTCCATGGATGTCAAGGAATAGAAAAAGGACCAAATCACTAAGGATCTGTTACCTAGCTACAGTGGCTATATTTCAAGAAATCACAATCCCTGACATACATGTACATGTACATCAAAGAAAGTCGACTATTAAAGTAAGGATCACAAGACCTATTTCTGTAAGAAGGGCAGTCCATCACTCTTGGCAAAACATATACCCATCCCCTTGAAAGACAGTAAGATCTAATTTGTAAATCCTAGACTACAACAGTGATGAAGAAATTGATGTCTTGCTTCAACATGTAAGAAAAGGTCATGAAGATTTCATCAACGGTCAAGTAAGTATTATCTTGTTCTTTATGCCTCTAATCTCTGATAATATGTTCAGTTAATCAAGGAGACCAATAAATTCAATAGAGAACAAAGGTATGTAATTATTGAGATTAAAGTATCATTTGTTAAAAGGGGTTTAGCATATAATGCTTTAGGTTTTGATTATTTTTATGTTCTTAGGATTGGCTTGAAGACTATTAATATTTAGGAGTATAAACCCTAGATAGAACATATATATTTTTGTTTCTAACTCATGATATCTAGGGCTTGTAAGTAGTGTCCCTAGAGCAAATTAAAGTTTGTACTCAAAACCTAGGAATCCATTCAAGGCAATCGAAACTCTAGTTAGACATTATGTTATTGTACATGTATATTTTGTTTGTGTATGTCAATAAATATTGCAGGGATTGTAATATTCCTAACCCGGAATAACCCTCAAAACCCCAGCAAACTCCAACCAAATACCTGCAAATGATATAGTAACCCAAAAGTGATAAATAACAGTGAAACAACATATAATAACATAAACCGGAAATATAAGTAGACACACAAGAAATGCAGCAAGAAAGGCTAAGCCATTTTACTATACTGAGCAATAAAATAAGTACAAGAGGTGATGAGACATATGGCCCCTCGACTTGCACAAGGCAAGTGAAGAAATACTCTCAAAATGACAAGAATGGCCTCTCTGCGTGGATGTTGTTGTTGTGCTACTGCCGCTACTAGAAAACAAATGATGATTTGGGGCTGCTCCCCACCTCGGAAAAAGTTGAAACTCTGGATTCGGGCTCTACTCAAGAAACCCAAAAAAACCCAGAAAGCTTTCCTAGAATGGCCGACCCCCGGAAAACACCCTCTTGGGGTTCTGCGTTATTCCTCAATGCCCTGGGCTGCCACTAAAGAAAACCCCTCTAAACTCTGCCTGAAACACTGCTAGAAACCCTGCCAAAATCCTCCAATGAGACAAGAGCTGGACCCCTGCTCAATCTCCTAGCATAAATCCACCTGCAAACCCCAATCTAGCACTGCAACCAAAAAATAACTGCGTCCCTCTCCAAGTGCTACGCAATCCTCCAAAAAGCTGATGAAACTGTTGCTGAAATGATAGTAAAACTCCTACTGAAATACCGATGGAAATACCTTGCCCGAGAAGGCACTCGAAGTCCCCCGGGGCTAAGGGTGAGATCTCCGAATGGAGACACTCAATGCACTAAACAGTGCTACAGACCAGCTAAATGGCGAGCGCGCTCAGAAGCCGAAATGACTAGCTCAAAATGCACATAACTGAATGATCCAAAATGAGGGGGCCCTTATCTATTTTATAGCCTCTGCCTCTCACAATCCCTAGGCTCACCTCCTCCTGCATGATTCCCCTCTTGCCACGTGTTCTTTTCCTCGTGGGCAGTTCCTCCATGTGTCTGTGTGGCCTCCATTTCTGCGTCCCACTTTGGCCCCCTTGACTCCCCTTTAAGTCACAATGTTGTGCTACCTAGGAAGTGACTTTTTATTCTAAAGTGAGTTATGTTTCCCCCTTCCTCAATTTTTTATTTACAAATAACTATAGAAGGCAAAAATTGAACAAAATCGAATATTCCAATTAGCCATAGCTAATTAGGAATATTATAGTCTCCCCCAGCAAAATGTTGCTTGTCCTCAAGCAACTGAAGTGATGGATGCTGTAAGATCTTCTCACTCTCCCAAGTGGCATCCTCATCCGACAAATTCTTCCACCTCACCAAGAATTCTCCGGCTGCAATACCAAATGCCCCTCATCATCCATGCATGGTAGTTCATCTGTCACGGTCAGCTGCGGTCCCAATGCCTTCTTCAGGCATGATACATGAAAAACATTATGAATCTTGCTGCCTTGGGGCAGCTCCAACTCATATGCAACCTGTCTAATCCTACGTATCACCTTGTATGGCCCATAAAAGCGGGGATTGAGCTTCTTAACCCCCTATGCTTCAGTGATGACTGTCGGTATGGCTGTAATCGTAGGTAGACCATGTCCCCTACCTCGAACTGCCTCTCCACCCAACCCCTGTTGGCATACAGCTTCTGCTGGTTCTGCGCTTAGCCATGTTATCCTTGAGAGCTCGGAGGATATCCTAACTCTCTTGGATCCAAATCTTGGCTCTAGGAGCCCTGCTATCACCAAACATCACGTC
>APFE030817937.1:205912-262355 GCA_000404065.3 Pinus taeda | reverse complement strand
ATCACGTCGACAAAAGATAAAGGATGATACCCATATAAGGCATAGAATGGTGACATACCAATGGACATGTGATGTGAAGTATTGTAGCAGTACTCCCCCAAATGCAGCCACTTCAGCCATGCTCGCTATTGCCCACTCATAGTTACGCAAGTAGCCCTCCAGCCACTTGTTAACTATCTCCGTCTGCCCATCTGTCTGTGGGTGCTAGCTGGTACTCGGTGTCAACTCCGTCCCCACCAATCGGAAAAGCTCCTGCCAAAACCCGCCCATGAAACAACTGTCCCTGTCACTGACGATGGTCTTAGGAAGACCATGTAGCCTGAAGATCTCCTTGAAGAATAGCTCGGCCACCTGTGCTGCTGTATAGTGTGCGGATATGGCAAAGAAATGTGTGTACTTCATCAGTCAATCAACGACGACAAAGATACAATCCTTGCCCTGTACCGTGGGCAACCCTGTGATGAAGTCCATCGAAATGCTCTCCCATTTCCCCTCTGATATGGGAAGAGGCTGTAATAAACCCGCGGGATGGCCCATCTCTCCCTTGTTCCTCTGGCAAACATCGCACTCCCAGATGTGTTGGAGCATGTCCTCCTTGAGGCCCTTCCATGAGAACCTCTCTCTAATGGCCCTGTAGGTTTTGGTAAACCCCTGATGTCCTACCAAAGGTGAATTGTGTGATGCCTGGGGTACCTTCTTCTTGAGCTAAGACCCCTCAGTCAAGAAGATTCGATCCCTGTAATAGATGATCTCATCGACCACCCCATACCTGTCATCTGCCACCTGCCCATCCAGAACCTCACATGCAAACCTGTCCTTGGAGTACTCTAATAAGAGTCGAGCACTCCAATCTGTATCCAAGCTCATAAGAGACAACGTGTCTGGTCTATGTGAAAGGGCATCTGCTACCACGTTGTTCTTACCCTTGACATACTCAATGTCAAAGTCATATGCTTGGATCTTACTGATCCACTTTTGTTGCCTCTCCTGTAGCTGCTTCTGCTCTAAAAAGAACTTAAGGCTGTTGTGATCAATCCTCACCCTAAACCTGTTACCTACCAAATACTGCCGGTACTTAGCCAATGCATGCATGATGGCCAGCAACTCCTTGTCGTATATGGAATACAACCTCTCGTGTGGAAGGAGCTTCCAACTCTCAAAGGCTATAGGGTGACCTCCCTGCATCAATACTGCACCGATCCCCTCTCCCGACGCATCACACTCCAAGACAAATGGCTGCGTAAAATCTGGCAAGGCAAGTATTGGGCTGCTGCTCATAACCTCCTTGAGCCTGTCAAAGGCGCGCTGCACTGTATCTGACCAACTGAATGCCCCCTTCTTTGTCAAATTTGTCAGGGATGCAGCAAGCTATGAGAAACCTTCGACAAACTTCCGATAGTAAGCGCAAATGCCAATGAATCCTTGAAGTTCCATCACGTTTCTCGGCTCCGGCCATTCCCTGATGGCCCTGATCTTCTCCTCATGGACCCTCACCCCGTCCACCCCTATGATGTGTCCCAGATACAACATCTCCGTCAACCCAAACTCACACTTAGAGAGTTTGGCATAGACTGCTGCTCCTGTAAGATATGCAATACCGTCTCAATGTGCTAGAGATGCTCCTCCCAAGTCTTGCTGTAAATGAGAATATCGTCGAAGAATACCAACACAAACTTCCTCAAATGACTACGGAAGATGTGATTCATGCAGGACTAAAATGTAGTTGGGGCGTTGGTTAGCCCAAAAGGCATCACCAAGAACTCAAAGTGCCCATAGTGACACCTAAAGGCGGTCTTGGGAATATCTTGCTCCCTCACGCGAATCTGATGGTACCCAAATCTCAAATCAATCTTTGAGAAGAATCATGCTCCCCTCAACTCGTCCATCAACTCATCGATCCTGGGTATGGGGTACCTGTTCTTCAGGGTCTTCTTGTTCAGGGCCCTGTAGTCAATGCACATCCTCAATGTAACGTCCTTCTTCTTCACCAACACCACAGAAGAAGCAAAAGGACTCGTGCTCAGTCGAATGTGCCCAAGAGCCAGCAACTCCTGGATAGCACGCTCAATCTCATCCCGATAGGCCTTGGGGTGCCTATAGGGGGTGGTAATCACTGCCTGGATGCCCTGCTCAAGCTCGATAGTGTGCTCAAACCCCCGATCCGGTGGCTATCTTGGTGGAATCTCTCCAAACACTATGGCATATCGATCAAGGATGGACTGGATATCTGGATGTACCGTCTACCTTGTAGTCTCTACCTCTGATGCACGCAGCTCCACTGCCCACTCTATGTCTCCCTTCTGAAAGATTGCCTCCATCTGATGAGCCGACACAGTCTGAGGCGGATATGTGTGTTGTCCCCGTATCATCTCATGCCTCCCTGTCTTTTCATCATCCCACTCCATCTCTAGGGTCTTCCAATCCGTTGTGACCTTCCTTAGAGTAATAAGCCACTGAACACCCAGTATCATGTTGTTGTCTGGAATATCGACCATGAAAAAGTGGTCAGTCAATGTGTAGGTTCCCATTGTCATTGAAAGCTCTGGAACATAACGAGCACACGTCATGGTCCTGGGACCAATACTGAAAATCCATCGAAGCTCTCTGTTTGAATACCTCTCCGCTCAACCATCTGTGCATCAATGAAGTTGTGGGTTGACCCACTGTCAACCAAAACTGATACTCGCTGGCCACGTATTGTCCCTCGTACGCGTAGCATCAGATACTTGGGAACTCCTCACAATGCTACAAGGGCCCCTCCTGTAGGTGCAAAAGATGCACCACCTGTTGTTGGCGGTGGAGGTGGCAAAGGTCCCTGTATGGCATGGCTATCTCCTGCCTCCACATCATCCTGGTCATCTTGTTCTCCACTGCTCTCGGAGAAGACCTCAATAAAATGTGCTTTACCAGCAGCACATCTATGCCCTAGTGCGCACGGTTCCTGACATGTGAAGCACAACTGCTTCTTCTTCAGCTCCCTCTTGACATCGTCCTCGATCTGCACTCATCCTGGATTCTCCTTTGGAGGTGGAATCCTCACATCCTTCCCCTTAGACTGAAAACTCTGTCTTTGGGGGTAAGGTGTCCGGGTCCTGGGTAAGACATCCTGTAAGTCCCGGGTCCTGCTGATAGCATCCTGGAGTGTGGCTGGTTTAGTGGATTGGACTAAACCTCGAAGTGGCTCTGCTAACCCCTCAACATACATATAGACCCTCCGTGCTGTGGATAGGTCTGGCACCATCACGGAGACCCTCAAGAAATCTGCAATGTAGGTCTCTGGGCTCCCTGTCTGTTTGAGCCTCGTCAGCTCAACGAAATGTTGCTCTGGATCCCTCTGATCAAATCACTCCATCAGTCTCTTGGTAAACTCAACATATGTCATCACTGTGGAGTGCCCCAGTATAACCATCCCATGAAACCACCAATCCTGGGCCTCGCCATCCAAATGCAATGTTGCCACCTTGATGGCCTCTGCCTCCGACATCTGGTTAAGTTGGAAATAAATGTCTAGCTTCTCCACCCAAGACTTTGTTGAACTGTTTGATGAGCCATCAAACCTAGGCAAGTGGAATCTACTCGCTGCACGGTGGGTGTCGCCATCATGGTAATGTCAGTACCCTCTGTGATGGTCGGTGGGTCTGCTATCCTGTTGGAGCTGAACAAAATCTCTGAATGAGAGGGCTTCCCTGAACTCCTGCCCATAGGCCTGGTACTCTGCAAAATAATCGCCTATATGCCCCGGCTTTGCCTCTTGTTGGGCTACGGCCCCTGTGTCTGCTCCTAAGAAAGTGGGCATGGTAGAGCGGTAGGGGCATGTGAGGCCACCTGCTGCGCAATATCACGCTGCTCTGACAAGTGATGGGATGCACCGGATCCCTCACCAATGTGAAAGACTCGTGGGCTCTCACACTGTCTGGCCTCTACTGTCGTGAGTCTCTGCCCCATCACCTCAATCTGCGTCGACAGATCCTACACTGATTTGAGGAGCATATCCGAAAATCTCTTCCCGTCCTCGTCGGCCATCTGTTCTGCATCCACTACTGGCTCTCTTTATTCTGCGTCCACTACTAGCTCTCTCTTTTCTGCGTCAACCACCGACTCCTCCTATTTTGCGTCCACCACCGGAACACAGTCTCCCTCTCCGTGGGTATTCTCCAACCTACGTCCAATGTCTCTGTATCTCCTACCTCTGTAACAAATGTAGGGTTTTTCCCCCAGTGTCATAGATTGCTAGCTCCACAGGTTGAGCCAGATCTATGCTCTAATACCACTGTAATATTCCTAACCCAGAATATTCCTCAAACCCCAACAAACCTCCAATCAAATATGTGCAAATGATATAATAACCCAGAAGTGATAAAATAACAGTGGAAAAACATATAATAATGTAAACCGGAAATATAAGCAGATACACAAGAAATGCAGCGAAAAATGCTAAGCCATTTTATTATACTGGGCAATAAAATGAGTACAAGAGATGATTAGACAGATGGCACCTCGACTTGCACAAGGCAAGTGAAGAAATACTCTCAAAATGACAAGAATGGCCTCTCTGCGTGGATGCAGCTGTTGCTAGAAAACAAATGATGATTTGGGGCTGCTCTCCTCCTTGGAAAAAGTTGAAACTCTAGATTTGGGCTCTGCTCAAGAAACCCAGAAAAACCCAGAAAGCTTGCTGGAATAGCTGACCCCCGGAAATACCCCTCCTGGGGATCTGCGTAGTTCCTCCAAGGCTCTGCGCTGCCTATGAAAACCCCTCTAAACTCTGCCTGAAACTCCACCTGAAAACTCTGCTAAAATCCTCCAATAGGCAAGGGCTGGTCCCCTACTCACTCACACAACATAAATCCTCTTGCAAACCCCAATCCCCAACAACTGCTAGAAAAAACTGCGTCCCTCTCCCAGTGCTGCGCAGTCCTCCAAAACGCTGATAAAACTGCTACTGGAATGCTGATGAAACTACTATTGAAACACCAAAGGAAATACCTTGCTCGAGCAGGCACTCGAAGTCCCCCGGGGCTAAGGGTGAGATCTCTGAATAGAGACACTTGATGCACTAAACAGTGCTGCAGACTAGCTAAATAGCCAGCGTGCTCAGAAGTCTAAGCAAATAGCTCAAAATGCACATAATTGAATGAATCCAAAATGAGGGGGTTCATTTCTATCTTATAGCCTCTGCTGCTCACAATCCCTAGGCTCACCTTCTCCTGCATGATCCCCTTCTTGCCATGTGTTTCTTCCCTCTTGCGCAAACCCTCCATGTGTCTGCGTGGGCCGCATTTCTGTGTCCCCCTTTGGCCCCCTTGGTTCCCCCTTTAAGTCACAAGGTTGTGCTACTAGGAAGTGACTTTTTATTCTAAAAGTGAGTTATGTCCCCCGTCCTCACTTTTTTATTTACAAGTAACTATAGAAGGCAAAAATCTGACAAAATCGAATAATCCAATTAGCCATGGCTAATTAGGAATATTACAGTGTCATCCACACATTGGGAATGACTTACTGATTTGACTCTTCGTGTGATTTCTATCCTGGAAAGGTGACCTCTTCGATAATTATCCAAACATCTTCCAAACAATTCTGTCATAATAATAAAAAAGGCATTAGAAGGCATCCTTTATTTTGAGATAAAGGTTGAGAAGGTAGAATTAATCCTTGACACCACTTCCACCCCACTGACTTTCCCTATGATTATAGATTCTTTGACCACCTTCAAAAGATTGTCTTTAATAACCTCCCAAGCTATCTCGTAGAAGCGGGCTATAAAGTCACCTAGGCCCGGGGCCTTGTCTGGATTCATTGATTGAATGGCTACCAATATTTCATATTCTTTGATTGTTGAGTTAGGAAATTTGTTATCTTGATCTGAGACTAACTTTGGTATATTTCTCAACATTTCCCTCTATTCACTTTCTTTATTGATCAAGGACAAAAAATAGAGGTCCCTTTACTGAGGTATTGCTTTTACATCCTAAACACAGACCACTTAGGTTGTGGGAAGTGGGCACTACATTCCATTTCTTCTTTTTATATCATTTATTCAATGTGTCTATGTCAGACTATTAATTTATGTAGGGTATCATTGTTATTGTTGGTGTCATTTTAGACATATGATGGACATCCGTTATACATTTTGCATTTATATACTACAGTCCATGAGACATGTATCTCAGGTATCGATCTTTTTTGTTATCTTGAGTATCGATATAGTTCTTTCATTTTGGGATTTCAAATTTTAATGACTAAACCCTTTCTCAAAAAATTGGAAAGGTCAAGACCTCTTTTGCGAAAGGAACCTCTTAACACTGAATCCACTTATTGCATATGAAGGTGAACTGCAAGTATCCTTATTTGTATTATGGTCAAAATGTTAAATCGTTTCTTTATTTTTATGTAAATGTACTCTGGTATTTGACTATGTAAAAGTTTGGAATTTGCTTATATTAGGTTTATTACTCTATTTTTTTGACACTAAAGGTTTTGTGGACTCTTGCATCACAGGTTAGAGCTCAAACTTCTAATGTTGAGATGCAACCTATCGATATGAATCAGGGAATGCAATGGGAGACATTCAAGGAGAAAATTGGAGGTTGGGGAGATGGTGTTTTCACTTCTAATAGTCTTCTTGATCAAATAAATACAACAAAGGATTCCACTGATTATCTGTGGTATACAATCAGGTTTGGGATCTTCTCTTGTAGATATAGATAATTCATTACATAAATGACACTTGGCACTTTGCAGAAGTTTTCTCTTATAATTTTATTAAAGAACAGTAATTTTCGATCAAAGGCTAGTGTATCAATTGTTTGTTTGTCTTTCTAAAATGTTGACTTTATGAGAACCCATCTTGAGATTGCATTATCCTCCACAAATCTTTAAGGATCTTGACTCCTTTTTTGTATGTTAAGCTGCTTAACATGACTTTACATGCTTTGTATCTTACTATTTTTTTCCTTTCATCCATCTTTTCCTGTATTACAAGTTACGCACTTTGCTTTCCTGTATTGTGCTTGTTATTGCACTAAGTTGTACGTAGGAAAACTTCCCATGGGAGGTTAAATTAGAAAAGTTTCACTTTCCTTAATACTCCTCTTTTCTTCCAGGTCAGTGCTTTTTTGACCTAAGGAGGGTATCTCTAGCAAAAAATAGACATTAAAATTCAGATTTAAAGAGAGATTAATGCCAAATCCAATGGCTGTTGGAGAAAATGAAAAGAATAAAGGAGCAATGCAATCCAAAATTGAATCTTACTAAGTGGAAAATCCATTCAATCGAATCGGAAAGCATGTGAAAAAGATACTGTGGTGTACTGCCGATTAAGGAATTTTATTTTTGTAGCAGAAAAGAGGGGAGGGGAAGGCTGAGCAAGCAAGCATATTCAACCCACAGCCAATCAATTATTATGTTAGTAGACACACCAATCCCTTGTAGTTTGCCCCATTGGCATAAGGATCATGGTATATTGGGGTGTATATGTTACCAAGGACAAATCTTCTAAATCAATGTGAGATAGCAAGTTTTTTAATTAGAGAAGAGGGTTTTTATGTTGTAGAAAAGAAACATTCTTCTCATGCTGGGATAAATGTACATCCCTTCTTTTTGATGATTCTTCAAAGGGTAACCTTGGAAGAATAGGACATGGGAAGTTATATGTTAGGAGGCTCAGTGGTACTTCTAGTTTGGGTTGGAGTTTAAATAGTAATGACGTAGCAGAAGTGGAGGTGCTGATTTTTGAGCTGAAAAGATTACTAAATCTGACCAAATTAAGGTAAGCATTTTTGGTGAGTCCAAACTTATAATAGAATGCACTAAACAAATATCTAATGCATCTAACCCACAACTCTTAAAATTGAGGAGGTATGGGACTTTTTTATGTCAATTTTCAGAAATCAACAAAAAACCTGTTTAGACAAAATAAAATAAACTTGCATATTATGAAGCCAAAAAGAAGTGACTAATATGGAGGAAGGGGTGGTATGCGTGTTAGTTTGTTAAGTTGTATGTGTAGTGAACATTTTTTTGTTTATTGACTTTAAATATTCAAGTGATGATGGACATGCCAAATTAGTAGAGGTAGGACCATGCTATATATTCTTCACTGTGAAGAATGGTGATCAATGTCAAATGGCACTAACCATGAGTGTTTCACTCATATGGAATGTTTGAAGTTGGGTGTTCTTAATCTCCTAAGAGGTTCCTAGCAGAAAGAATAATCACCTTTTTCCCTTAGAACCTGATTATCTTGTGTATTGTTTATCATCTACTGCCTACACCTACCTACAAGTTAGTGAGAAAATCCTTCAACCCCACAAGGTGTGGTTGGTGGCAGGGAACTCAGAGAAAGGGTTGTCACACTAATTCCAACTCTCTACGTTTAAGCTATCACCTAGGTTAGCTATGGGAGGTGGTCCTTAAAGTAAAACTAAGTTAAAAATGTGAGGTTCTAGGAGAATTGTTAAAGTGAGATAGATTACTTCTTGAGATTTATAAGAAAATTGAATGTGAGCAATAACCATCAATATATGAGATAAGCATGAAACATGTAAACAATTAGTGCTTTCAAAATATTGCTCTAAAATGAAAATTGCTTAAATGAAATGAAAAACAAAAGTAATCTTGAAAAATGAAACAAGAAACTACGAACACAAGATGAAAAACACACAAATGCTTTTAAAATAAACAAATTGATGAATCAAAGCATGTGAAGATATCTTGCTAAAATACTCACAATTAGTGATTTAAATATAAACAAGATGATAGAAAGATTTGAAAGTTATACCAACATGCAATTAACCTTGCAACATGAAATAAGAGTACTTAAAAAAGAAATGAGACTCATCAACCATTCATGAACATGATGATCATTAAACATGAAATGGAGCTTCTTAAAGTAGACAATGTTCCAAGTACAACAAAATTAATTTGTTGCAAAGGAGATTACAGTACTTGCATGAAAAGGAGATGCTTCTTTAAAATAGGAAATGTTGTTGCATGTGAGACTCTAAACCGTAAAGAAAAAAATTGAAACTTGCAAATAAAGTAAATGTGATGAAAAATGCTCTTGGTTTATTTTATTATTATTTTTTTTATTTTTATAAATATAAATTATATATATATATATATATATATATATATATATTATATATATATATATATTTTTTTTCTTTCTTTCTGTGTAAAAACTAATTCTATTAAGAAAGTAAAAATATTTACAGAGTGGTCATGGCCTCAAAGGAGGTACAGGAAGTTCCATCAATGCAGATAGACAGTCCCAAAATTGGGATTAACCTGATACATAAGCCTAGAGCTGTATAGATAGCTCTTAGAGAAAGACAGTTTGTGATCTAGAACCATACTGATTGCACTGCCCAACTGTTCCAGAGCGGAAATACAGACCCAAAAATTTGACACTAGAACCTGGCTATAAGCCTGAGACAGAGAAATGTTAACATAAGCCATATAGGCAATACAAAAAAGGAATGGAAAACAGAGAGAGAACCAGAGAAGCAACCAGAACCCAAAAATTTTCAGACAGCGGAATCATTTTCCGCGATCTCCTCCTCCACATGGCAAGGATAGCCCATCCACGTGTCGTCCACATTCTCCTTGTGAGCTGAAGCGTTGCCATTTGGAGGAGCTGCCAACTGTCGCGAGCTGTCCGAGCCATCCGTCAGTCGATCAGAAGCAGGGGCGTTCTGTTGAATGCTAGCAGGAGGCATGGAGATGTCGCCCTCAATTCCTTCCGCCTACGAATTGCCACCATGGAACCCAAAACCCACATCTATCCTCTGTTGTGCGCTGCCGCCTGGAGATTCAGTGAAAGGGGTGTTCGTGTCAACAGTAGGCCTAGCTTCTTCCTCTGAGAAAATAACCGTGATGCTTGTTGAAAGAACAGGCTGGTTAAGACGACTGTGGAACGTGAAATGGGTAGTCTGAAAGGAGTTATACGGGAGAGACCTACTGGTTTCAGAGGTGGGAGAAGCTGAGGCCAGAGGTATGACAGGCGAAGGAGCAGGTTGAGAGCGCCCATGCCCTCCACGACCGCCACCACGGCGGCAGCTATCACGACGACGAACCATTGACACAGTAACAGGATAGCCTGGGGGAGAGGAAGAACCAGGGATGAAGCACCTGCCAAGGTGAGGGTGCCTGTAATGGCTGAGAATCCAGACATGCAGCTCCACCTTCAAACCAAGATAGGACTGAGAAACCGGCGATGTGAGCATGGGGGGAGGCCAGGGGTATAAATCAACCTAAGGAGCCGAAGCTGCCATCAAAACCGAACCAGGAGAGATTTCTCGAGCCCTCTGCGTAATCAATTTCGCGTGAGGAGTGATCAGCCTGCGTATAATAACCATCTCGTCCATCTGTTGGAGGGCCTGGGAAGGTGCGCGTTGCTGCCACCTACTGTACCAGCTGCCTCCATACCAATTAACCCACATTAATGACCTTAAATGCACCCGCATCCGGGTGTTTATTTTATTAATTAAACTCTAAAGTAAGATTGCAATTGAACTCTTAATCCTCAGACCTCACCTTCGCCCAAAGATTTGGGTAGCACAGTGAGGAGTCCACAGAGGTAGAGGGTTCCTAAAAATGTCTATTCAACCAACTTAAGTTTGAGGTAAATTTTTGTGAGGCTTGGGGTCTGTACAATAAAAGTAAACTAAAAAGAAATGGAAATCTAACTTTTAACTTGAAAACTATTTGTTTGACATGAAGTAAAATATTTCTTTAGGTTTTTCCCAAAACTTGATTGCATGTGAGATGTACTTAAAGGTGAAGCCTAAGTAGACTTGGAACAAAATTCATGACAAATTAGATTCAAGTTAAAAATGTTTGCATGCAAAAGTTTGAACTTGCTATGAAAGTGAAAAGACTTTAAGCTTGTAGCAAATTAAATTTAAGTACATGCAAAATGAGTGTGATGCATGTTTTGTTAATTTCCCAATTAGATGATATGCATGCAAAATAAAATAAACCAACAAAATCACAACACCAATCCTTTCCAAAAGATGGAGAGACAGAGATACCAATGGGTAAAACCCATTTTCCCAAAATCAAGAATTTTATTAGTTATTACAAGAAGGAGAAAACTATGAAATCTTCTCTAAAACCCAAGGAAAATATTCACAATTTAGGTTTGAGCCATAGATCGTTTTTTGCTGAAAATTTCTGCAATTTGAGACCCACAAAAGCTCAACAAAATGTAGATTTTTTGAGGGACGAAAAGAGGAAAAACCTCTTTGATGCTCACGGTCAAGGGAGATAAATGATCTAGAAGTTGGAGCCCCAAGGTCTTGCATGCAAACTTGTAAGTAGTTTTCTGAAAATGAACCTTGCAAGTGGCTGCAAGACAACAAGTTAGAGATAATCTACAACAACAAATGTTAGCTCAGGAAATTACTAAGTATGCTACAAAATAATCTTCAAGAGGTTAGGCCAAAGAGTATGAAAAAGCTCTCCTTTTTGACTAACAATGACTTTGCTCTTTGAAATAGCCATATATTGATAAATGAAGTGCAATATGTGAAAAATAATTTTTTTAATGTGATTTTGATGCAATAAATAAGAGCCTAAAACTTAAAAACATGCCTACAAGACAGATCGAAATAGACGAGACTTTAGAATTTATCGCATGCGGGTTCTCCTTGAATATTTTCAAGAATAGTTTGGTTACTCTGAGAACTTCCCATCACGCCTCAAAGCTTGACCAAAAAATGATTCCTCTACAAACTTCATCGCAACTCATTAGATCCACATGAAATTAAATAAGTGCAATGGAAGGAATTCCTAGAGATATATTTGACATCAACTAGAAGGTTTTTTTTCCTAAAGCGATTAAGTAATTCTTATGTTAATATGAGATAACTACATACTAACATAACTTGAAACAAGCATGAAGGAAACAATAGCATGAAGAAATAAATAGAAGCATAACAAGAAGTCAAGAATTTACCATATATGCAAGGAGAAGAACAACATCACAAGTTACCCCAAAGACTGTTGTATGATATTGCAAGTAGTCAATACAATTCTGCAGTGTCTCCTCAAGCCCAATAGCTCGTATTACATGATCAATATGAGTGCCCATGGCTCTATTATATAGAACTATGGGAGCCAATCCCAATGAAAGATCAAATGACAAGTGTTGCAGTGGTGAAGATCTCAATGCTCAAACAAATTTCTCCGTGTTGCTGCTTGATTGTTGTAGGTGGCATCAAAGAAAATCGAACTCCCTCCAAGTGCTGGAGTTGACTGTGGTAGACTAATGTGTGAGTCCCCTTAACTAGCAGCGTACTTCCTTGTTGGCTAGTGCGTATTTAATTGTTGATGCCATGTGTGTTTTTAATTGCAGCAAGTGGGAGACAAACTCCCTTTAAACTCTAGGCCTACGTATGATTTAATTGGCTGGCAGTGGAGAAGGAGCACCAATGCATGAATTAAGTGCGAGACAAACTCCAATCGGAACTGCAGTAATAACTGACATTGAATCCATAAACTTCGTGTCGACAATATGCCAAAAAGTGTTGTGTATTAGCTGTAGGAACTAGCGTCTTATGTTTAATTCAACTTATGCCAATGTGTGTTGAGTGGGGGGGGGGGGGGCAAAATCTGACATAACTGGAAACTGTCCCCCACTAAATTTGAAAACGCATTACTGAGCACTCTAAGGAGAGATTCATTCAGCTGAATGGGCAACTCGGGCTCCATTTGTTGACTATTGACTTGGTCCACTAATTTTCCAATCTAGCTGCCATGTCATTTACATTGTCCCCCACTCAACCATTTTTTATTGATTTCTTTTATTTTTGTTATTGTTTTTAGAAAAATTGACTTTTGAGGGACTATGAGTCATTTTTTGACCCTCAAAGTGGGTCGTAGGATAATGTTGGGCTGCTGAGGATGAATTTCAAGTAGTCACATGCCCTAGATATTTCTGAAGGCCATTTATTTACATCATTACATAGAAATTAATTAAAAATCTTGTTTTGTGGGAAATTTTTAATTATTAAAAAATCCTACTTAGACCTAGTCAAATTCTACGAAATTTTAGAGATTACCTAGCATGGTAATATACATTGACTCTAGACACTAAGATGCATTAGAGTTTCAACCTTCAAACCTGTCACCCCAGCTTTAGGGTAACGTAGTGAATGAAAAACCTAAAAAATTATTCGCCACTAAAAAGCAGGAATAATTAACCAAGTAAAAAAAACACTCCAAGGTGTACTTGCTTGCTGATCGAATCACAACACCCTAAGCTTGTTACATGGCTTTATTCATCATGCTAGTGACATTTATACAATATCCTCGTAGGGTTGCGGAATCTGAGGACTCAAGAAGAGAATGATAAAAAGAAGAAGTAGAGTTTAAAAACTCTGGTGATCTGATGATATCTGATGGTACAAGTATCCTTTGGTACATCCTTGGGCACGAAGTCTTCATATAATCATAAGGTGCCTTTCTAGTGGTCAACATTTGGCTCCATATGGGGATGCATGCTAGATACAAAGCAATAGTGTGCAAGAACCTAGAATCTACATCCACTGACAATAGATATATATCAACAATATCCATTCAAAATATCATCAAATAAAATTAAGTACAGAAATGAAAATCTATTCTAGGAACATAAATAACAATTTATTCATGAAATAAAACTATTTAAACAAAATTTACAAGGTATAAGGTTAGAAATATGATACAAAAAGATGCCCCATGCCATCAAGTGTCTTCGGTGAAATCCAGCTTGAGAACCTGCCTACTCACAGGTAAATCCATAGGTTCTTTCTTTGATGTGCCTTATCCAATTTTGACTATCTTGGGATTATGACTTGCCCCAATGTTAACCTGTTTGTGGCCATCAGATATACCAAACCTTTTCCTTTTCCTCTTTCAACTATTGATGTGTTGAGGCTTGATCTTGCTCAAAACTGGTGGTTCATTTTTTTTTATATTTTTTCGCTTTTTTATTTTCTTCTTGGTTAGTTGCGATGGTGATTATGATGCAATTACTGTCAATCCTACTACTTTGTCTTGAAAATGCTTTGATGGAAGATTTGAAGTACCCAAGTTTTTTGAGATATGGCCTAATTTCTTCATTTTGAATTTGTTCTGTTAGTGGGGAAGAAAATTTTTCAACACTTCCTTAGCCTTGCCTTTGGAATCATTAGATTTTGATGGTCCTCTATTGAAACCAGGAATTTCAGATTTTCCTGATTGCTTTCTAGCCCTTTCCATCTTCAAGGCTTAACTTTGAGCTACACCCAAAGTTGCAAGCTCCTTCCTCCTCAACTCATAAGCAATGTCAAGACCAAAAACATCCAAATATGAGCATAAGAGAATTTCATCACAAGGTTTAACAATAGTAGGCATGCATTTTACTAATTCACTGAATCTCTTGTTAAACTCCTCGATGGTTTCATTCTCATTTTTTTTCATGTTGTTAATGGCACTGATCAAGTAACTATTTTCTCTCATCTCTCCAAATTTTCCTATGAAAGCAGTGACGATTGCTTGTAAAGAGTCATAAGAGTTAGCAGATTGCTTAGTGAACCAATCAAGAGCATCCTCTTCTAAAGAGAGAACAAAATGTCTCATCTTAACATCCTCATAGTAAACAACGTTACACCACTTAAAAATGCAAACTTTAAAGTTCTTTACATGTGATGGAGCATTAATGACATTGTTACCTTGAAAAGAAGACAACCTTTCAATAGCCTTGTTAGGGATATTGTGAGGATAGCCATTTATGTTAGTAAAATTACAAGGAGCAAAAAGATCATTCATGATGCTAGGCTCTACTTGTTCTTGAAAAAGCAAATGAATATCAAAAACAACCTCTTGTTCAAGACTAACAAGAGCTATACTACGAGAAAACCTATTTAACCTCTCTCTAAAAACCCTTTCAGGATTAGGAGAGGGGTTAACTAGAGCACTTGAGTTTCTCCTTGTAGAGACTCTTGCAAAATTTTGATTGAGTGGAGTCGCCACTTCAGCAAGAATCTAAATCTAAAATTCTAATATGCTAAAACCAAAAGTTAGTCGATTTCCTAGGTACAAAAAAGATTGTCCCCAACAACGACACCAAAAATGTTATTCACTTGCTACCTAAACCTACCTACAAGTTAGTGAGAAAAGCCTTCAACTCCACAAGGTGTGGTTGGTGGCAGGCAACTCAGAGAAGGGGCTGCCACACTAATCCCAACTCTCTTCGTTTAAGCTATCTCCTAGGTTAACTATGGGGGGTGGTCCCTAAAGAAAACAAAGTTAAAAATGTGAGGTTCTATGAGAATTGTTAAAGTAAGATAAATTACTTGTTGAGATTTATAAGCAAAATGAATGTGAGCAATAACCATCAATATATTAGATAAGCATGAAACATGTAAACAACTAGTGCCTTCAAAATATTGTTGTAAAATGAAAATTGCTTAAATGAAGTGTAAAACAAAAGTAATCCTTAAAAGGAAACAAGAAATTGTTAGCACAAGATACAAAACACACAAATTCTCTTAAAATAAACAAATTTATGAATCAAAGCATGTGGAGATATCATGCTAAAATACTCCCAATTAGTGATCTAAATATAAACAAGATGATAGAAAGACTTGAAGGCTAAACCAACATGCAATTAGCCTTGCAGCATGAAATAGGAGTACTCGAAAAAGAAACGAGACTCGTCAACCATTCATGAACATGATCATTAAACATGAAATGGAGCTTCCTAAAGTAGACAATGTTCCAAGTACAAGAAATTTAATATTTTGCAAAGGAGATTACAATACTTGCATGAAAGGAAATGCTTCTTGAAAATAGGAAATGATGTTGCATGTGAGACTCTAAACCATAAAGAAAACAAAAATTTGAAACTTGGAAATAAAGTAAATGTGATGAAAAATGCTCTTGGTTTATTTTATTAATTAAACTCTAAAGCAAGATTGCAATTGAACTTTTAATCCTCAAACCTCACCCTTGCCCAAAGATTTGAGTCTCACAGTGAGGAGTCCATAGAGGTACAGGGTCCCTAAAAATGTCTCTTCAACCAATTTAAGTTGAAGGTAAATTTTAGTGAGGCTTGGGGTCTATACAATAAAATAAAACGAATAAGAAAATGGAAATCTAACTTTTAACTTGAAAGCTATTTGCTTGACATGAAGTAAAATGTTGCTTTAGATTTTGCCAAAAACTTGATTGCATGTGAGATGTACTTAAAGGTGACTCCTAAGTAGACTTGGAACAAAATTCATTACAAATTAGATTCAAGTTAAAATGTTTGCATGCAAAAGTTTGAACTTGCTATGAAAGTGAAAAGTCTTGAAACTTGTAGCAAATTAAATTAAAGTGCATGCAAAATGAGTGTGATGCATGTTGTGTTAATTTCCCATTAGATGATATGCATGCAAAATGAAATAAACCAACAAAATCACAGCACCAATCCTCTCCAAAAGATGGAAAGATAGGGATACCAATGGGTAAAACCCACGCTCCCAAAAACAAGAATTTTATTAGTTATTACAAGAAGGAGAAAACTATGAAATTTCTTATAAAATCCAAGGAAAATATTCACAATTTAGGCTTGAGCCATAGACCTTTCTTTGCTGAAAATTCCTGCAATTTGATGCCCACAAATGCTCAGCAAAATGTAGATTTTTCAAGGGAGGAGAAGAGGCAAATCCTCTTTGATGCTCACAGTCAAGGGAGATAAATGTTCTAGAAGTTAGAGCCCCAAGGTCCTGCATGCAAACTTGTAAGTAGTTTTTTGAAGATGAACTTTGCAAGTGGATGAAAGACAACAAGTTAGAGATAATCTACAACAACAAATGTTAGCTGAATAAACTACAAAGTTTGTTACAAAATAATCTACAAAAAGCTAGGCCAAAGAGTATGAACAAACTCTATGTTTGACTAGCCATGACTTAGCTCTTTGAAATAACTAGATATTGATAAATGAAGTGCAATACGTGAAAAATAATTTTTTTAATGTGATTTTGACGCAATAAATAAGAGTCTAAAACTTAAAAACACACCTGCAAGACAAATTGAAATAAATGAGACTTTAAAATTTAACGCATGCGGGTTCTCCTTGAATATTTTGAAGAATGGGTTGGTTCTTCCGAAAAGTTCCCCTCATGCTTGAAACCTTGACTGAAGAACGATTCCTCTACAAACTTCACCATAACTCATTAGATCCACATGAAATTAAATAAGTGCAATGGAAAGAATTTCTAGAGACATATTTGACACCAACTAAAAGATTTTTTTCCTAAAGCTATAAAGAAAACAATAGCATGAAGAAATAACTAGAAGCATAACAAGTCAAGAATTTACGACATATGCAAGGAGAAGAACAACGTCATAAGTTACCTCAAAGACTGTTGTATTATATTGCAAGTAGTGAATACAATTCAACAACATCTCCTCAAGCCCAATAACTTGTATTACATGATCAATATGAGATCCCATGGCTCTATTATATAGAACTATGAGAGCCAATCCCAATGAAAGATCAAATGACAAGTGTAATAATGGTGAAGATCTTAATGCTCAAATAAATTTCTCTGTGTGGTTGTTTGATTGTTGTAGGTGGCATCAAAGAAAATCGAACTCCCTCCAAGTGCTGGAGTTGACTGTTGTAGACTGTTGTGTGAGTCCCCTTAATTAGCAGCGTACTTCCTTGTTGACTGATGTGTATTTAATTGTTGATGCCATGTGTGTTTTCAACTACAGCAAGTGGGAGACAAACTCTCTTTTAACTCTACTTGTTACCCCAGTTAAATGCCATCAGGAATGTGCTAATTCACTGCTGCTGCGTATAGGCTTGATGGCTGTCCCAATGTGTTGCATGTATGCTGTAGACTAGGCCTGCGTATGATTTAATTGATTGGCAGTGGAGGAGCACCAATGCATGAGTTAAGTGGGAGACAAACTCCAATCAGAACTGCAGTAATAACTGACATCTAATCCATAAAATTCGTGCCCACAATATGCCAAAAAGTGTTGTGTATGAGCTGTAGGAACTAGCATCTTATGTTTAATTCAACTTATGCTCATGTGTGTTAAATGGGTGGGCAAAATTTGACGTCACTGGCAACTGTCCCCCACTAAATCTAAAAACACATTAGTATGCGCTCTAAGGAGAGATTCGTTCAGCTGAATGGGCAACTCAGGCTCCATTTGTTGACTGTTGACCTGGGCCACAAATTTTCCAATGTGGCTGCCATGTCATTCAGATTGACCCCCACTCAACCAATTTTTATTGATTTCTTTTATTTTTGTCACTGTTTTTAGAAAATTGACTTTTGAGGGACTATGAGTCGTTTTTTGACCCTCAATGTGGGTCTCAGGATAATGCTAGGCCTTTGAAGTATAATTTTGAGTAGTCACATGCCCTCGACATTTTCGAAGGCCACTTATTTAGATCATTACATAGAAATGAATTATAAAAACTCGTTTTGTGGGAAATTTTAATTATTAAAAAATCCTACTTAGACCTAGTCAAATTTTGTGAAATTTCAGAGATGACCTAGCATGGTAATATACATTGAATCTAGACAATAAGATGCATTAGGGGTCAACCTTCAAACCGTCACCCCGGCTTTGGAGTAATGCAATGAGTGGAAAAAGCTACGAAATTATTTGTTGCTAAAAAGCAGGAATAGTTAACCAAGTAAAAAAATAGTCTAAGGTGTACTTGCCTGCTGATCAAGTCCCAACACCCTAGGTCTATTACATGGCTTTATTCATCATGCTAGTGACATTTATACAATATCTCGGTAGGGCTGCGAAATTTGAGGACTGAAGAAAAAAAATGATAAGAAGTAGAGTTTAAAAATTCTGGTGATGATGAGATATGATGGTACAAGTATCCTTTGGTACATCTTTGGGCATGTAGTCTTCATATAATCATCAGGTGCCTTTCCAATGGTTAACATGTACCATTCCAATTTTTCATCTTTTGTGCATGTGTGTGTCCATATACACATATATTGAAATTTGAAAGTGCAAGCAATACTAGTTGAGAGGATCTTAGGCTACTTGGAACATATGCTTTGAAAGGTTCTGTTTCTTGGCTCTCTGGGCATTATAGTGATGACCTTCAAGGGGTTCTTTGTTTTAGGCTTTGGAAGGCTTTACTTCTCAAAGTATCTACCCTAAAATGACTAGAACTTTCAAGGCTTTATTAAAACACATAATAAACACAACACAAAAGAGGAACAAATTGTAATAATATTTAATCTGCTGAAGCTCAAGGGAAAACTGGTGATCATTCTTTACATTGGGAACCTTGAGTCATGCTTCATTCCCACACTTGAGGTTTCATAGTGTAAAGAATGATATCTATGTCCTGTAGAGTCTAAGTAGGTTGTGTTACTTCCTAGACCTACATTCAAAGATATTGAAGTCCCTGAACAAAGTGCAACCTTAGAGGCACTTATAGGAAGGTTGCCCATTATCACCACAACGCTTCCTCTCTTTAGGTAGTCTCTCCTCGAACTCGAGGGGGGGCAACCCTAGATAAAGAAAACATGTTTACAATGTTCTTAAAATTTAAGGGATGGTGGATTGCTAAGACCATTGGCTATGCAGTTGGGATTTAGAGCCAAGACCAACAATCAAGAGTGTGTGAATAGCTTGAAGGAGGCATGATTAGTCTATTATAGACATGCTCTAGCCAACCACGTGGATCTAGTTCATTATGAAGAAAATTAGAGGACCCTTCCAAATATGCTCCTCAGAGGGTGCAACAACAACTCAGATTTTTGTTGAGCAGATTCCTTGGTTGGACGTAGAGGGTTCTACAGTAGCAAAATCAGCGTTGGGTGGAAGAGAAAAACACACACAAGGGGAAATTTCTCTCAAGGGATTTCGAGTTTTAGAAGCTCGATTTTTTCAGTTGTAGATTGGTAGTAGCTGAGTGCAAATTTCCTCACTCCAGAAGGGAGTGCGTATAGTAGAACCAACAACCAAACAAAGGGAAAGAGGGAGTTTTCAATAGATTTAGTGATGGCCACAATTGGGCTCAGAGATCAAGATAGATTAAAGGGAGCCTCCATCTATGCCATCTAAAAGGATAAGATGTCCTTCCTTTAAGATGAATATGGTTTGAAGACCTATGTAGACAATGTGGTAGCAGTTCCCCATGATGTTGATCAGCGTAAGGAGTATAGAAAATAAATGGCGAAGGCAAAGAGAATGATTTTGGATAGAGTTCGAGATCATCTAGTCTCACACGTGACAGACAAAGGGACAACAAAAGAGATGTGAGATGCTCTGTCTGAGCTATTTTAGAGTTCTTTCAAGCAGTGGAAGATGTTTCTCCAGGAGAAGCTGAGAAACTCTAGGATGGAGAAGGGCGAGAGCATAGATGCCTTTCTCACTCGAATTCAAGAAGTCCAAGATTAGCTAGCAACTGTAGGGGAGGCGCCCCAATCGACAGAGCTTCTATGATTGGCACTGAATAGTGTCTCAGATGATTGGCAGGTATTTGTCCAAAGTATCTTGGGCAAAGACACCTTGCCAAAGTGGGACAAGATGTGGTCCGATCTCTAGTAGGACGAGTTGAGGCGAGCTCTATTAAAGAGTATCATCAGTGGTAGTAGCAGCAAGGGACCGATGAGTGAGGAGGAGAATGTGGCCCTAACATCTAAGGATCCCAGTTAGAGGCGGGGGGGGGGGGGGCAGAAGAAGAAGAAGGACTTGTCAAAGGTCATGTGCTTCAAATGCGGTGAGTTCAATCACTACAGCATGCAATGTCCTTTCAGGAAGAAGGATAAGACGAAGAAGCAAGACCAGGTGGCAACATCAATAGAGATTGACAAGCTGTCCTCCAGGCTAGAGGAAGAGTTTGCGATATTTGCAGCCATACCTTCAGGAGAGAGCTGGGCCGACACAGAGTTGTAGTCCCAGAGAGTTGCAGACATGGGCAAGATCCATTGAGTCCACCTCATAGGATCATCACTTGGCTAGGGGAGCCCACAATGTTTAGTAGCATGATGGATTAGTGTCGGAGATGCAGTCAGATTCCGGAGTGACATTTGTAGACTAGTGGCATTCAGGTGCTGAGGAGTGCAAAGTAGTGTTGGCAGCAGTTCAGAGGCACAATGCAGAGTCAGCAACAATGCAAATTCCTCAGTCGATTGTGCAGTAGCTAGTAGTAGTCAAGACTCAGGAGACAGATGTATCATATTGAACACAGTTGATTCAGTATTTTGGATGCATCTCAGTTGCAGTTGCAACAACAACAGATGAGAGGGAGTTGCAGTGCAAATGCAGAGTTGGTAGTAGTATGGCAATGTCAGCAACAACACGAATGCAATATCAGAGTTGTGCAATGGCCAGACATCAACAACGTGACAAAGGGTGGTATAGAAATAGGGTGTTCTGACAAGATATGCAACACTAGAGAGAAAACACCTTCCTCGCTAAGAGGGAGTGTTAGTTTTTGTAGCATTGGAGGTGTTCTAGTCTCGAAACTTTGTGGAGAGGCTAAGACACATAAGATTTCCATATAACCCATAAATCATTTCTTGAAATTCCACCTAGAAGTGTCTTAATTAGATTATTAGCCCATTTTTAATTATTTCCTAAGTTTAAACTTAGGGAAAGGGATTAATTAATCAAAATTAATTAAGATAAGGTGAAAATTCTCTAGAAACTCACACAGATCGACTGTGAATTATTCTGGGCCCTTGATTAAGTTTTAATCTTAGCCATTGGAGTCCCAATAGAAGATTATATGAAGAAGTCAATGGGTAGATGGAGAATACTCTTGTGGAGTTTGGTTTCCTTGGCAGTTCGATTTCCATAGAGCAACAATAGTTGTCGGAAAGCCAGAGAACGAAGCAAAGATAATGAGGGGTAGAGACAGTGAGGCAAAGACAATTTTCCAGATCCGGTGAAGTGCATTGTAGAGAAAGGTCGAAATTTCTCTAGGAACTTGTGCAAAGGTAGTGTAGAGGCTCATTGGGCAATTCAATTTGTTGAGGAAAGAAGACTTTTTCAGTTTCAGAGGCCGGGCAGAGGTTCTAGAGTGTCGGAGAAGCATTTTCCCAGTTAGCAGCAGAAGTGATGACTTGATTAGCAGACGATTCGAGCAACTCATGCGACAAGCAGCTTTAGGTTGATGAAAAGCCTGCACAGACCTAGTTGAATGACTTGCTTTTCAACAGCAGTTAGGTGCCGGGATTGCTCAGGGTGAGGGTAATTTGAAATTTCCCTCAAGATATTTTTGCTAGTATTTTCTCTGCAGGATTGCCAGTTTTCGATATCTAGATTGTACTAAGAATTTCTCACTGCTGCATAATAATAAAACCTTTAACTTCTGCATCGGTTTTCCCAAGTTGGGTTTTTTCTAGGGACATTTGTCCAAAAATAGCCGTGTCAATTTTCGTGTGTGTGCTAGAATTTTCGTAGTTTCCAGCGCTATTTTCTTCCGCAATTTTATTTGTGAAGGTTGCAGTGTGATGTATTTGATATTTGTCGTAGTAAATAAATTGCTAAACTAATTAACAATTAGAAAAATAAATTCCAGTTGCTGCAATAGGATTTCAGATTTGAAATTTTCACAGTGACTTATAGCCATGAAATCAACCTAAGAAAACCAAAGAAAGATGAGGAACTACACGTTGACATGTCCCTTAACTTGTTTCTCCAAAAGATCTTCAGTTAAGCTTGGAGGGGAACTCCCACTCTTCCAACCATGCCATTTTTGCAAGTGAACATTTCATATATTTATACCTTCCAGATGAAGGTCTACTGAATAAAATCATAATAATAAAGAACTAGAAAAACCTGTAATTAGGGTGCTTTTTAGGGTTTTATGGATATTCTCCTCTAAGATAACTCTTCTAAATAGTGTCAATGCATCTTGAACCATGTGAAATGGCTCATAAACCTCTTAATATACTTTGACACTCCTTTTGAGGAGGGTGTTCCTCCTTAAAGGGTTGAGTATGTTTAAGCAAGCCAAAATATAACTCTTTTTGATTTTGTAGTGCAATGCTCCTCTTCAAGGGACCTCCATTGACCACTCAAGAACTTCTACTTCCACTTGGCACGAACTTGAGCTAGGGCATTCTTCCTTTAACCTTTTCCTTTGCCACATGTCATGTTTTGGGGTTCATTCATGAAGGTTGTTTTGCTTCTTTTGCCCTCAGTTGCATGCAAAGGGCCCATAATACCACTTGTCACCTTCATAAGCAAATGCCTTTCCGTTATGATTAAACGGTCCAATGATGATACATGGCACTTCCTCATGTGAAGACTTTACCTCCAAATATGTAGAATAGGCTTGAAACAATGTATTCTCACCTCTAAATGCCTCAAAAGGTGAAATATGGCTCCAAATGGGCAAAAACTCTCTCGTAGGGGTTTCTTCCTGTCTTCAACATGCTTTAACTACCTCCTTGAAGAGGGTGTTCAATCTTTGATGCTTATAATGCTTCTACTTGCCTTGTATCATGCTCTAGAGCCTAAACAAGGTAGGACATTCATCTCCTTGGGCTTTGCTTGATCCTCATCTTGCCATAAACCATGCCCTTGACGTCTCCTGAAGTAGAGCATTCATGTTTTGGTGCTTCCTTCCTCAATTTTTCCGAGTGTGCCAACATGAAATCTTCATCAGCTAGTAATTGCTACTGAACTCCAAGGATATTCTGATGTGCTTTGTGAGGGAAGAAAGGCCCATGAAAAGGTGAAATGAAATATGCATTTTCATAGGGTAATGGGTTGCAAATGCTATGCGGCCTACTAAGTCCTTAGGGGTAATCGATGATCATTATTTACTGAACCTCAACGTAAGGGATGAAGCATCACTCAAGGTTCCCAATGTAAAGAATGCTCATTGAGTCTCCTTAGAGCTTGAGTAGGTTACATAGGATTCTAATTTGCTCTTTCTTTGTTTCTATCCATATTTAAATTAATGTTGTGGTTGAGTGTGTTTGTGATAATGGTAGTAAAGTGTTTATAAAATGTTTTCTCCTAACCAACCTTTAGGAATAATGGCCAAAGAAAATAGCCACTCTGGTTACTTCATTGACATTGAAGGACAAATGAATTGCAAAACATAGTTAATAGTCGAGATAAATTATTTAAAGCCACAAAAATGCAAGGAATAACATTGAATTCAGTGACAAATATTCTACAAAAAGAGGGAGAATAGCTTGGAGAAAAGATGCTACACAATTGATGGAGAACTTGAACATAAAAGTCCAAATGTGTACCTTCCTTGAGTTTCATGGGCAAGGGAGTTGATCCACTTTAAAAGCATAGCTTAAAAATGTTGGTTCCCTATTTCCAACTACATGATCTGGAGAAGCTAGATTGGACATAGCAATCCTCCACCTTAAAATATGTGAAAAAGAGTAGTAGAATAATATAGAAACAAACAAACCTTTCAAGGATTGGGGTGAACTAAAAGCACGATAGAAGAGTTCCTCCTCAAATGAAACTAAAGCCTTTTTTCCAAAGGAGAGATGGAAAAGAAACCAAGGATGCCCTTAAATACAATGATAGAAATTTCAGCCCTCTTGTTGAATTAGGGTCATCGGATGTGCTCTAGCCACGAAATTTGGTGGAGAGGTTGGGGCACATGAGATCTCCAATACCTAGAAAGGGTTTGGGCAGATTCTAAACAGATCAGGAGATATTAAAATAATTAATATTTTTAATGGAGTCCCTAAGTCTAAACTTAGGGAAAATAAAATATTAATGTGTATTAATATGAATTTGTGTCAAAATGGTGCAAAAGACATGGATCAGGCCAGATCTAATCTTAGCCATTGATTAGGGGCTTAATCTTGGCTGTTGAGATGTTAACAGGAAAAGTATAAGAGGAGGCTTAAGGGTCACTGGGAGAGCACACCAGAGTGATCAGTGATTCTATTCTCTAGATCGGGGTTTGCTAAGAGAGATAGAATCAATGATTGTGAGAGCAGCTGAGGGACATTGAGTACAAAGAAACAGAGAAGGCAGAGATTGTGTCGGGAGAGCAGCGCAGGAGCCAAGGAGAGTGACACATAGCTAGCAAGGGCTCACGCAGAGGCAGCCAAGTGCTGCGCAGAGCACCAGAGCGGCCAGCGTGTTTGACACAGAGGCCCAAGAAGCTAGCGGAGGGCCTCCTGAGGCTAACGCGAGCCAAGCAAGGCTGATGCAGGGCCAACGTGAGATAGAGAGGGGCTGGCGCAGTCCAGATTGGGCAGACGCTGGGGTTGTAGAGCAGTTTTGTGTTGAGGAACTGCGGGAAGGATTTTCCGGGGTTTCAGCTAGAAGATTTCTCTCAAACTGTGAGGTATAGCTGCTAAGGAAATTCTGTGTTGGGTAGGCGAGTTTCGAAACCTAGATTGTACTCTGATATTGCTTAATAAGAAAACCCTCAGATAGTTGCACTGGTTTTCCCGCATTGGGTTTTTCCGGGGACATTGGTCCAAAAATAATGGTGTCATGTGGTGTGTTTGTTCTTGATTCTTTTAGTTGCTGATCTTTAATATGTTGATTATGCACTGGTGTTTATTTCTAGTATTTACTTTGTAAATAACTTGTTAAAGGAAAATAACAAGTAGGTAGGAATAAATCAGAAAAAGTGCATAAAGGGTTTCTAAATTAAGTAAACTTAGAAACTTCAACGTGGTATCAGAGCATGATTGCAGATCACAGGAGGGCTAAAAGACATCAGCCGAGTGGAGCAATAATGGTTATCAGAGTGTGATTGCAGATCATAGGAGGACTAAAAGACATCAACTGAGTGGAGCAATAGCAGCAGCAAATAGCTATCCCGATGTGACAAAAGCTGTTTCTAGCAATGCAGAAGCCAATAAGTGTGACACAGAGCCAGCCAAAGCCACACAGAAGAAGCCAGGAGTTGTGTAAAGCCTCAGAGAGGCCAACGTTGCTGATGTAGAGGGCCAGAGGGCTGATGCAGGGCATCCCAGGGCTAATGCAGACCCATCTGGGGTGACGTAGAGCCAGTGTGAGGCAGAGAGGGGCTGATGCAGTTCACAGAGAGGCAGTTGCTAGAGTTTAGAAGGCTGCAGAAATATTGCAGAGTGGAGCTGGTGAGGTACTGTAGTCAGAACAGTACTTGACAGAGCAGGGCTAGAGGAGTTGTTACTGAGGGTTTCTAGCCAAGGAACCTGGATCAGCAGTGCAGTTGCACAAGACGATCAAAGTAGGGGGCATCTCAACAAGCGACAGAAGGATTTCCAGGAGGGAAATTAGGACTCAGAGGAAGTCCAGAAGAGAACTTCCAGTGGGAAGTAGAGACTCAGAGGAGTCGAACAGAGAACTTCCAGGAGGGAAGTAGAGGAGCGTCATGGCACTACACAGAGTAAGAGAGCAGGATAGACTGGATGGAGCATCGAACTTCGCAGTTTGGAAGGCCATAATCTTATCAATGCTTGACATGAATTGTGTCAAGAACTTTGCCTTGAAGGTTATAGCTATCCTAGTCAACCCCAATGATAACGACAAGAACGAAGAGGCAATGGCAAGGTCCAAGTGCATTATCCTTGACAGGGTCAAGGATCATGTGGCACCACATATAGCTGAGAAGGAAACGACAGTTGAGATGTGGGAGGCTCTCAAGAACCTGTACCAGCATATTTCTGTGTAGAGAAGAATGTTGCTCGAGAACTAGATGAGGTTGTATTAGATGAAGAAGGGTCAATCCATTGATACCTTCCTCGGAAGACTAAATGAGATCCGAGACCAGTTGACTGCTATAGGAGCGACACCGAATCAGGAACTTATGGTGAGGACAGCCTTAAATGTTGTCTTAGAAGATTGGGAAGCATTTGTTCAAAGTATCCTGGGCAGAGGGACTCTCCTACTTTGGGATGAGATGTGGGCAGCTCTTCGCGAAGAAGAGATTAGACAATAGTTGAAGACATGTAGCAGCGGCAAAGGGATCAAAGTTCAACAGGAGGAGGAGGATGTGGCCCTAGCATTTGAGGGAAAGCAGGAGAAGCGAAAGAAGAAAGATCTCTCCAAGATCAAGTGCTTCCACTGTGGGGAGATGGTTCATTATGCAACCCAGTGTCCAAGGAAGAAGAGTAAGGGCGAGTCTTCCGAGACTAAGGTAGCGCCAACACAGGCAGAGAAGGAAGTTTTGATAGATGATGGCTGTGACATGAGTGCACATATGCCACTTGAGAGGAATTGGGGAGACATTGAGCTATAGTCAGGTAGACTACAGGCGATGAGGGGTAGGATCCTTGAGGGAGACATTGAGATGTAGTCAGGTAGACTACAGGCGATGAGGGGTAGGATCCTTGAGGTACCCAGCCTCTTGGATTAGACCTTGCTATGGGAGCCCTGACGAGGAGTAGTAGGACTGGCTGGGTGGGTAGAGATGGATGCTAATGGGGCGATAGAGAGAGCTATAGTGCAAGAGTCCCAAGACAGCGCAGAGCTAGCAAGCTGCAGTAGTGCGAGAGGCACAGGAGTGTTCCACCAGTGCAGGAAGGCACATAGGTGTGCAACGGTGCAAGATGCAGGGAGTTGTTGCAGTAACACAGAGGTCAGAGAGAGGGAGCACTTGTCAGCAGTAGAGGGAGCTTTAGCATCAGTGGGTGTTTCTAGCCCAACAAGGAGGTCAGTTGGGGGATCCGTTACTTACTTCTCAGTAACTGAGTTGCAGTGCAACAGTGAGCAGCACGATGCAACATGATGAGAGGAGGTGCAATGCAGATGCAGTGTTGGGAGAAAGGACCAGCAACAACACAAATGCAGAGGGAGTTGCAGTGCTGGGAGGAAGGACCAGTAGCAACACGGATGCAGAGGGAGCTGTTGTACAAATGCAGCAGTGGCAGTGGCAGAACCATGGGCAACAGTACAGGAGGCAACAATGTAGAGAATGTTGGGCAGGAAGGCCTAGCATCAACACAAGTACTAATGCTGGATGATCAGAGTAATACTCAGTGAGGAGTATTGCTAGAGCACAGTCCTCACTAAGACGGAGTGTTGATTTGGGGTAGCATCGGATGTGCTCTAGCCACAAAATTTGGTGGAGAGATTGGAGCACATGAGATCTCCAATTCCTAGAAAGGGTTTGGGTGGATTTTAAACAGATCAGGGAATATTAAAATAATTAATATTTTTAATGGAGTCCGTAAGTCTAAACTTAGGGAAATAAAATATTAATGTGTATTAATATGATTTTGTGTTATAATGGTCCAAAAGACATCGATCAAGCCAGATCTAATCTTGGTTGTTGATTAGGGACTTAATCTCTTTCGTTGAGATGTCAACAGGAAAAGTATAAGAGGAGGCTTGAGGGTCACTTGGAGAGCACACCAGAGTGATCAGTCATTCTATTCTCTAGAGCGGGGTTTGCTAAGAGAGACAAAATTAGTGATTGGGAGAGCAACTGAGGGGCATTGAATACAGAGAAATAGAGAAGACAAAGATTGTGCAGGAGAGCAGCGCAGCAGCAAAGGAGAGTGATGTGGAGCCAGCAAGGGCTCATGCAGGGGCACGCAGAGGAAGCCAAGTGCTGCGCAGAGCACCAGAGAGGCTAGTGTGTCTGACACAGAGGCTCAGGATGCTGACACAGGGCTAGCGTGAGACAAAGAGGGGCTGACACAGGGCTAGCGTGAGACAAAGAGGGGCTGACACAGTCTAGATTGGGCAGACGCTGGGGTTGCAGAGTAGTTTTGTGCTGAGGAACTACCAGACGGATTTTCCAGGGTTTCAGCCAGGAGATTTCTCTCAAATTGTGAGGTATAGTTGCTAAGGAAATTCTCTGTTGGGTAGGCTAGTTTCGGCACCCAGATTGTACTATGATATTGCTTAATAAGAAAACCCTTAGATAGTTGCACCGGTTTTCCCGCATCGGGTTTTTCTGGGGACATTGGTCCAAAAATAATGGTGTCATGTGGTGTGTTTGTTCTTGTTTCTTAGCAGTTGTAGCTCATAGTTTGAGAGAAATATCATGGCTGAAACCTTGGAAAATCCTTCCTGCAGCTCCTCAGCACAAAACTGCTCTGCAACCCCAACGTTTGCCCAATCTAGACTGCGTCAACCCCTCTTTGTCTCACGTTGGACCTGTACCAGCCTTTCTTGGTTTGCGTCAGCCCCAGGAGGCCTTGCGTTAGATACGCTGGTCTCTCTGGTGCTCTGCACAACACTTGGTTGTCTCTGCGTGGCCCTGCGTGAGCCCTTTCTGGCTCTGTGTCACTCTCCTTGGCTCCTGCGCTGCTCTCCCGACACAATCTCTACCTTCTATGTTTCTCTGTACTCAATGTCCCTCAGCTGCTCTCCCAATCACTGATTCTATCTCTCTTAGCAAACCCCAATCTAGAGAATAGAATCACTGATCACTTTGGTGTGCTCTCCAAGTGACCCTCAAGCCTCCTCTTATACTTTTCCTGTTAACATCTCAACGGCCGAGATTAAGTCCCTAATCAACGGCTAAGATTAGATCTGGCTTGATCGATGTCTTTTGGACCACTCTAACACAGATTCATATTAATACACATTAATATTTTATTTTCCCTAAGTTTAGATTTAGGGACTCCATTAAAAATATTAATTAATTTAATATATCCTGATCTGTTTAGAATCTGCCCAAACCCTTTCTGGGTATTGGAGATCTCATGTGCCCTAACCTAAATTTCGTGGTTGGAGCACATTCGATGCTACCCCAAATCAACACTAAGTTTAGATTTGGCTTGATCCATGGCTTTTGGAACTTTCTAACCCAGTTTTATATTAATAACCATTAATCTTTTATTTTTCCTAAGTTTAGACTTAGGAACTCCATTAAAAATATTAATTATTTTAATATCTCCCAAATCGGGTACAATCTGTCCAAACCATTTCTGGGTCTTGGAGATATCATGGGCTTTAGCCTCTCAACCAATTTTCATGGCTAGAGAACATTCGATGCTACCCCAAATCAATATTCCCTCTTAGCGAGGACTGTGCTCTAGTAATACTCCATACTGAGCATCACCCTGATTATCTGACACTAGTACCTGTGCTGATGATAGGCCTCCCCGCCCAACATCCTCTACGTTGCTGCATTCTGTATTGGTACCCACTGCCACTACTGCATCTATACGATAGATCCCCCTGCATCCATGCTGCTGCTGGTCCATCCTCCCAACATTGCATCTGCACTACATCCCCCTCTCTTCATGTTGCATTGTGCTACTGCACTGCAACTCAGTTACTAAGAATTAAGTATCTGAACCACCCAAGTTTTGACATCCTTGTCAAGCTAGAGACAATCCCGATGTTGAAGCTCCCTTTGTTGCTAACAAGTGCTCCCTCTATTGACCTCTGCGTTGTTGCAACAACTCCCTGCATCTTGCACCGTTGCACACCTCTCTGTGCTGTCCTGCACCGTTGCAACACTCCCGTGCCTCTCGCATTGTTGCAGCTTGCTAGCCTTGCGTTGCCCGAGACTCCTGCACTGTAGCACTCTCTGCCACTTCATCCACATCCGTCTCTATTGACATCCACCAGTCCTGCTACTCCTCTTCGGGGCTCCCGTAGCAAGGTATAATCCAAGAGGTTGGGTACATCAAGGATGTCGCCCCTCATTACCTGTAGTTTGCTAACTACAACTCGATGTCTCCCCACTTCTTCTCTAGTGGCACATGAGCACTCATGGCACGGTTGTCATCCTCCTTGACTTCTTTCTTCGCCTTCGTTGGCGCTGCCTTCGAGTCGGAAGCCTCTCCCTTACTCTTCTTCCACAGACACTGGTTCACATAGTGACCCGGTTCCCCACAATGGAAGCACTTGACCTTGGAGAGGTCCTTCTACTTCCTCTTCTCCTGCTTTCCCGCAGATGCCAGAGCTGCATCCTCTTCCTCTTCCTTCTTGATCTAGACTCCTTTGTTGCTGCTTCCCGTCTTGCTCAACCATCTGATCTCCTCTTGGCGAAGAGCCACCCACAGTTCTTCCCAATCTAGAAGACTCGTCCTGCCCAAGATGCTCTAGACAAATGTCTCCCACTCCTCAGAGACTACATTAAGTGCGGTCCTCACCATGAACTTCTAATCCGGCGTGGCTCCTATGGAATTCAGTTGGTCCCGGATCTCCTTCAGTCAACCGAGGAAGTGATCTATCTACTCCCCCTTCTGCATCTAGTATGACCTTAGTTAATTCTCCAGTAACATCTTCCTTTGCACGGCAGTATGTTGGTACAATGTCTTCATGGTGTCCCACATCTCCTTTGCCATTTCCTTCTCGGCAATATGTTGAACCACATGATCCTTGACCACATCAAGGATGATGCACTTTGCCTTGGCCATTGCTTCCTTGTACCTTTCATTAGCTACCGGGTCAACTGGGATAGCCATTACTCTCAAGGCGAAGTCCTTGATGCGATGTTTGTCTAGAATGGACAGAATCCTAGTCTTCCAGACCACAAAGTTGGACGCTTCGTCCAGCCTATCTTGATCCCTCAGCGCATTCACGACCATCTCTCTGCTCTTCTCTGTTGACTCCTCCAAGTCTCTCTACTTCCCGCCTGGAAGTTCTCGGTTCGACTCCTGCTGAGTCTCTCTACTTCCTGTCTGGAAGTTCTCTTCTGGACTCCCTTTGAGTCTTGATTTCCCTCTTGGAGATCCTTTTGCCAACTGTCAAGTTGCCCCTCTCCAATCGTCTGTGCAACTGCAACACTAATCTAGATTCCTTGGTTAGAAATCCGCCTCGGCAACAACTTTCTCTACCTTGGTCTTGCCGTGTTAGGTACTGTTCTTACCACAGTACCCCACTAGCTTCTCTCCCGCGAACTGTCCACAGTTTCGTTTGCCCTAGCAACTGAAGGATTGAGCCTCTAGGCTTTGCGCAATCTCGGCTACAACAAAAATAGCTCCCTCAGCCACTGCGTCAAGCCACCTGGTGTCTGCGTGAGCCTCTATCTGTCCTCCTCAGCCTCTGTGCTGGCCATTCTCTTGCCCGGACTGATGACACGACCCCTCTACGTCAACTACTGTCACTCAGGACAGTTGATTCTGCTGCAAATGCTTTGCTTAGTTGATGCCTTCAACTCTCCCGTGATTTGTAACCACTCTCTAATACCATGTTGAATTTTCTAAGTCTATTCGTTAGAAAATTAAACCATATTCTGCTGGTTTAGTTCTTTTACTTGTAAATTTTGAACAAGTTATTTAAAACATTTAAATACTAAAATAAACACAATACAGTCACAACATCTATAGATCATCAACTGAAAGAAAACAAACACACAAGTGACACCGTTATTTTTGGACAAATGTCCTTGGAAAAACTTAATGCGGGAAAACTGGTGCAGCTATCCTGAGGGTTTATTGTTATGCAGTATTTCCTTGAGTACAATTGGGTGCCTAACTAGCTCACCTGACAGAGAAAAATACATGACAACAATACCTCTATATTCAGAAACAAGTATTCAAAAATCCGATCCCACGAAACCCTCTCTGGCAACTTTGAAGCTCAGCGCTGGCACTTCTAGCCTCTGTGTCAGCCTCCTGCTGACTTGTGTCAACCCTAGGACCCTCTATGTCAGCCCTTTGAGGCACTGCGCAGCCTCTAGGATCCTCTGCGTCACTCCAGCAGCCTCTGCGTAGATGACGCAGTTGCTTTGGCCTCTGCACTGTCTCTGCGTGGCTTGAACTGGCTGCTGCTCTCGCTTTCCTTGCTTCTACGCTAGTTTCTCACTACTTTCTCTGCCTCTCTGTCCAGTACTCACTGCCCCTCGTTGCTGATCACTGGTTCACTTTTTTTTCGCAACCCCGCTCTAGCAAAAGGAATGACTGATCACTCTGGCATATCTTCCAACTAACCCTCAAGCCTCTTCTTATACTTTTCTCGTTGGTCCTTCAACGACCAAGATTAAATTTCTAATCAACGACTAAGTTTAGATTTGGCTTGATCCATGGCTTTTGGAACCTTCTAAACCGATTTTATATTAATACCCATTAATATTTTAATTTTCCTAAGTTTAGACTTAGGAACTCTATTAAAAATATTAATTATTTTAATATCTCCCAAGTCGGGTTCAATCTATCCAAACCATTTCTGGGTCTTGGAGATATCATGTGCTTTAGCCTCTCCACCAATTTTCATGGTTAGAGCACATCCGATGCTACCCCAAATCAACAATTAGCTCCAACTGAAAGGATGCTCCAAGGCCCTAATTTATCAACTCCAACTGGAAGGACGCTCCAACGCCCTGATTTACCAAATCCAACTGGAAGGACACTCCAATGCCTTGGTTTTATCAACTTCAACTGAAAGGATGCTCCAACACGCTGCACAGGTTCCAACTTGCCCTTGCACCACCTTGCCACCCCGAAGTGTTCTCATGCTACAACCTAAAGGAGACTCCAATCTTTGTCTTCCACAACCCTACGACCCTTGAATCTAGCTGTCTACTTTTTCTCATATTTTTCTTTTGTAATCCTTACCCTCACAATGACTAGTTGACCCATGTTGGCTACCATTGTTTGTAAAGGGCTCCCCTTTATCATATATTTTTTTTGTAATCTTATCCCATACAATAGCTAGTTCTAAGTTTACCCATGTTGACCTAGTTGGAGGCTTATGATGTGAGCACTCTTGCTTTTGTAGCTAACTTTGTCACATGGAGTAGTTTATAATGATGTGGGCTGGGGTTTCATGTGGAGCACTCACCTTCTTGCTACATGAAACTCATGCATACTTTTTGAGCTTATGATGGAGCCATGATTTTTAAGCTCAAACTGTCTTCAAATCGTTTGAGGGTCTACTTGGACTCAGACTTCAATTGACTTAGAGTGATGTGATTTCAATGACTCGGTCCACTAAAATATACATAAAATAATTTAATTTTGATTTTTTTTGATTTTTTTTTTTTTTTTAAGGATTGTGTTGGGTCCCTATAATACTAGTGTATTCCCTTATTATTATTGTCATTGTAGCCCTTTATTGTTATTGTTGTGCCCATGTTGTCCCCATATTGTTATTATTGTGCCCCATAGAAGCCCACTATTTAGTATTGTTATTGTTATGCCCTTACGTTATTTGTGTTATGTTGGCTCTGATTATATTGTGACCCATTTGCCCACTATATATAGAAAGGAGGTCTTGTTATTTGTATCATCCAAGAATTGTTCATTTGTGTAATGTAAAGGAGGTTGCCCCCTCGAAGAGGCTACTTTTGAAGTCATTGATCTATCTCATTCTTCTATTTTGTGAACTAGTTGCATGGTAGATTTCTATTTTCACTCTTGCTTGGGCTTTGTCTTCACCTTAACTCTGATGCCATGTTAATTTTAGATAACAATGGTATGTTCTATGCTTAAGAGCAATTTTACTTCAATTTTCTTATTAGCCCAATATCAATATCCAGATTAGCAATCACATCAACATGATAGTAAAATGCAAATAGAACATAAACAATAACAGTAGAAGACAACCCAAGACAAGAGGACACAAGATATGGCACCAGCCAGGGACAAACCCCAATGTGGGGAAACCCTTTATTCAATTCTTCTTATTATTCTTCAAAAGTTCAGCACAGAGAGGGAGAGTACAACGTGCAATATTCACTTGCACAATCACAGTGAAATCTGTCCCAACAATCAAAAGCTATGGAAAGCCCTAACCAGAAAGTCAACATTGGTCAACAGGGCAGAATTTGACCTCCAAAACAGCTTGGTCAAACTTGGTCAACTCGGCCTCCAATAGCAAATCAAATCAGCCCAAAAACAGTCTGAAAATATCTGATCAAATCTGGTCAACGAAAGTCAACACTGCAGTCTAACCCTTCTGCAGTCAATGCTGGTCAAACAGTACGGTCTGCTTCGATTTCTGTGCCCAAAAATGCGGCATGCCCAAATAGAGATATCCCTCACAAAAACGCAGTCAAACAGGTCAACACTGCTGGTCAACGCTACTCAAAACACTTCCTGCAACTTCGGTCAACACTGGTCAATGGCTGGAACAAAACTGCCCTTCTTCGCACGTGTTGAGGGTTGCCTGAGAAATCCGTACCCAATCAATGAAGGGGTGAGAGATATGTGAGTGAGTGAAATGTCTAAATGAGGAGGAGGCACCTTGTATTTATATGCAAACGTTGAGCATGAATAGATGTGACCATTGGGCTTCTGAGCCGACATTAGTTTGCTGGCTGACCTTGACAATTTGTCCATAAACAAAAATAAATTCATAATTCCATTTGTACATGTCATAATGAGATTGATCTTGAGATCAATCCTACACCTCAAGGAGGGAGGAATCCAATAAAAATATCGGCTGCCTCATATGAGCTGTCCAAGGTGAAGTTTGGCCCTAGTTGCCAAATTTAACAAATCTAGACAAATATTAAGAGCATTCAATAACAGACGTTGGCATCGATGACAGCACCATTCAACAGTTAGAATGTTTGCATAACATAAATGAATGTTTCTTGTCTCATATTTAGATGTTTAGTGGCTTTGAATCATTTTTGTGATTGTAGGCAGTATTTCACTATGATTGTTATTCTGCATCCCCTGAATACTCTCCTATTCTAGTTTTCTGGTTGGTTTGGTAGGAGCATTCTCGTATTTATTAAGCATTGAACTCGATGTTACGAATATTTTGTTGTCAAACATGTTGCTGTGGGTACAGAAAGAAACTTATCAGCAACATTGTGGAAAATATCAGAAAGAATTGGCCACATTTTTTTTTTCAACATCTACAGCAACCCCTCCCTCTAGACCTTTTATTGGTGAATGTAATAATGAGTAACTCCTTTGTTCTCAATCCCTTGCTGTTCATTTTCTGAATTTCCTCATTTGTTGTCCCTGTTGCGTGGGGTCAATCATTAAGTTAGCTGCTAGCATGTTGTATCTCTCCTATATTTTCCATCATCATGTGGTGTTTTGCAGGTATGTCTAGGTATTTTCAAAATATTGCAATATATTCAAAATTTTAAAAGTATTGCAATATATTGAGGTGATAATATCGCTATCTTTGAAATCTCACATTATATCATGATATTGGTGATATAATTGTGATATTTGCAATCCTGGTTGAACTGTTGATAGTGGTTTCTTCAACATCCTTTTGTGGAGCTTCTTCTGGTTTCACTTTATTTTATTAGTTGTATTTTTTTACCCATAGTATTTTACACTTAAATTAGTTTTAATAATGAAGTGGTTTCAGTATGAAAGCATTTACAATATGTATAAAATGAAACATTTAAACCGGGAAATAATAATTACAAGAGGATTTTAGAGGATCTTCACTATTGAGCATTGATTTATACAATCCATTTTATGAGTGCAGCGTGCAGGTTGATGAAAAAGAACCTTTTTTTGGCAATGGGGTCCCGCCTGTTCTCATAGTCGAGTCAAGGGGACATGCAATGCATGTATTTATTAATCAGGAGTTTGTAGGTATGTACCAGGAGGCCTAGAGAAAGCAGGCTTCTACACATTTTAAAAATGATTTGGAATTTCCATTCTGAAAATACTAGTAATAAGTACTGAAACAAAGTGAACTACAATTGATTTTCTTCTAGTGCAAAACAGCATTAGTTCAATTGTCTGGTTTGCTTTGTATGGTCTGTCAGCAGTCTTTTCCACTTAAGAATCTTTTCATTCTCTGATGAAATCAAGATAGATTACTTCCCATGGAAGACAATATGATATAGATTTGAAAGTTAATCATTACCTGTTGTCATTCCTCTACAATCAATGCTACATCCCAAGTATTTAAGTTCATACTTTCTAAGCAAACTTGCAGTGATCCCTGATATTTGATATAGGTAGTCAAAGACCAAGCATGTATATATTGATTGGGTTCTTTTTGTTTGTAAAGTTTGTATGGATTTTCCTACTCTGTTAAAAATAGGATCCGATTATTAGCTGAACTTGATCATCTGTGCTTTGCGAACGTAAGGATTCTGGAATGATATCCACCAAGTTGTTATGAAGGTTGGAATTATTCAGTAAATTTGTAGCTTGCATTCAGAGATGAAGGAAGCATAGGGTTCATTTCCATTAGCTATATATGGAGGGAAATGTTGGAACGTGTTTTCAGTTTTTATGGGGAGGTTTATTGTCAATAACAATCTGTAAATTTCTTTAGAGAAATTTCACTTTTTCTCATGTAGAGAATGCTGTTTCGGAATTTTTTGAAGGGTATGAAACTAACGTTTATATAAATACATATAAAATATTGAGTAAATTTATCATTAATCTCTGGTTTGAATACTTCCAAAAGGCTAGTTATTTTATAGATCTCAATCCTGAAGTATTTTAGAATCTTTGTACATGCACAATCTGAATTTTGTAAGCATAATGATCTATGCTAATACGTGCACTTTGCTTATCTTCTATTTCAGGAAGTGCATCCGGGAATGGGGACAATATCAAATTCAAGTATGAAAAAGATATTTCTTTGAAGGCCGGGAAAAATAACATTGCTCTTCTGAGTATGACAGTAGGCTTACAGGTAAAAGTCTTTTATTTTGGCATCATAATTCTGAAGATCTATATGGTATAGTCTCAAGAAATTGAGTCCAGGGATGAGACTCCAGCTTCTTCACAGGATGCATATCAGCATTAACCCTTGGTTGTCTTTGTTTGCATGAGTTTTACCTGTGTAAAATGAGTAAAATGAGATGCAAAAAAGAACCCTCTCATGGTCTTAAAACAAATTGAGGATGATATACAAGGGGATTGGTAGGTAGTCATTTAATGTGCATGGAGTAAGTGTCCAATATTCCCTCCAGTCTTTACTTAATCTTGACACCTTTGCTAATTATATGGGTTAAAATGGTTGGTAGCTGTTACCATCTGGATTAGCAACCTCAACAAGGTCTGGTTAAGGTGCTAAGTTGTAAGCACACAGGAGATGTACCCACTGTCACTTCAGCAAAATCTCCTCTCACTTTAGGCCAACTCCTACAATGCCATGGGGGTTATCCTAATACCTAGATGCTTTACCAACAAGTTAGTGGACTAGTGTCTAGAAACCCTAGATATGATGAAGGTTAAGAGTTAATTAATGAAAAATGCTAAATCAAACATATAAATGAATAATGGAGAAAATACAAACCAACACTTGAGAAAGAATGAAATACCTCAAATAGATACTACCTTTAATGTCACAAATTGAGGTAAGGATTTATACACCAAGTGAGATGGTTTTTCCTTGAATTCCTCTTGATTGTATGACCTAAAAGGGGACAAGCTTGTTGCTATCCCGTACTTTTAGCACCTGTAAATGATGAAAATCTGCAGAAAACACAAGTTTGGAGTGCCTTTCAAGCCATTGGGGAGTGGAAACACACTAGGATCAAGTATCCACAGGTGCTAATACTAGGGCTATGAAATATGAGTGAAATAACTGCCCAACAACAGATTTATGCAATAAAATACAAAGGCATAACAATCTGAAATAATAATTGTATAAAATGGAGAAATGATCCCCCTAGGTGTTGAAATTTGGCAGCTCAGGGAGATATTTCCTCCTTTGGGAAGCTCTCCTCATCCTATGGAGACCCTTCTAGCCCTTGGAAGAATTTAATTTGCTCAAGGGAAAATATTATTTTTAATGTGAAACCCAAATCTACACAAAAGTACAATTCAGCCTGGGCAAAGAAATTCGTCCTCCTCCACCACATATAAATAGACCACATGTCACATCACTTGGAGGCATCTCATCACTTATCCATTCATCTTCTATTGGTTCGACCACTTCTGAAAATTGCAGGTCCGAGCTCACACATGTGAAGAAGAGAGAGAGAGAGAGAGAGAATCTGTTGACTATGTTGACTTCTGTTTTGGGCCTTTGACCATTGTTGACATTTGGTGTTTGGACTTGGTTTGACCTTCTTTGACTTGGGATTTTGAATCTGTTTAGAAGGCCGAGTTGACTGTTGCTTTGACTGAGATCTTCCAGAGCATCGTTGACCAGCGGTGACTGCATTTCTGAGCTAGGGTTTCTGTAGGTCAAAATTTGTCTTTGACCAGAATTTTATGAGCAGATTTTGGGACTGTTTTGACTGGTTTTGACTGAAGGAAGGAGGTCGAGTTCTTTGCTGCCTTGACTGAATTTTTTTGGGCATGTTGACCATTGACTGTAGGCTGGTTAAGGCAGGGGTGACTGCTGTTGACTTTGACCATTTGCAGATTTGACTTTTGGTCTCATCTTTGATTGGTTATTGTATGGTTGGTTTGGATAATCAAAGCATTGATCTTTGACTTGTTATTGATGTACTTGGACTATGTATCTCTTTGCTGAACATTTGATGATAATCTAATAGAAGAATTTGGAAAGGGTTTTTCCCTTTGTGGGGTTTTCCCTGGTCTTTGACCAAACCACTGTTTCTCTATTGTTCTTGGCTGTCTTCTATTGTGCATTTGGTTTACTGTTTTATCGACAAGTTTTTATTGCTGCTGGAAGATTGAAATTTGATTGCTAATTGAAGAAGAATTGTTATAAGTGATTGTGTTAAGCATAAAACACTAGAAAATTAACATGGTATCAAAGCTGAGGTGAACACAAGCCCAAGGAGACAAGAGAAATCACCTTTGAAGGAATTTGATTTAAAGGAGCTTATTTGGCTTGGTCAAAATGTCGACCTCATACTTCAAGATTGAAGAGAAGTTGAATGACTTGTCTAACTATGTAGTTTGGAGAACCAGGTTGGATGTGACTTTGGATGAGAATGATGTCTTGGAATATGGGGAAAGAAAGGTACCTGAGCCCCTGAAGAATGCTTCTGCTTCTATCAAAGCTAAGTACAAGAAAGGTGAGATTAAAGCCAAGAATATTATTATTGATTCATTGAGAGATCTTTTGATTGTTTATATTTCAAAGTTGAAGAAGTCCAAGGAAATGTATGATAAGCTGGTTGGGATGGAAGAAGTCAATAACTTGAGTCACACTCTTTCTTTGAAGAATGGACAAGCTTAGGCTTGTGAAAAATGTTAGAAAATCATAAAGGCAGAAATATTTTCTGATCTTGATAGTTACTTATGATTTCTTTGAATTCTTATTATCTTCTTTTATCTTCTTATCATCAATCAACTATCAAAAACATAATTACATGAAGATCAACACAAAAAAGACACAAAATGTAGGCTCTTAGCCAGGGCAAAACCCCTCTTTTAGGGGGAAACCCAAAAACTTATGTTCTCTTCCTTTAGAACCAAATCATATGAGACAACCAAGACCCTTAGACCAAGACAAATACCTCAACTAATCCACCAAGTGAGCCTCCCAAGACGATTAGCCAAACTCCCAAAGTCAACTCAAGTCAAACTGCATCAATATACTACATCAATCACAAAATTTCAGCCCCTCCTGCATGAAGAATTTCAGCCCTGCTGCAGACCTAAAACTTCGACCCCTTCTTGCACCCCAGAAATTTGCACGTGTGTTGAAATCAAGAGAAAAAATTCCTTCTTTGCTTAGCTAGACTTCTTCCTTCCTTTTCTAGGGTTTCTTGTTGTTGTTTAAGCCTTTGTCATCTCTTTTCTATCCTTTGCACTTCCTCTTCTATTGTAGATCAAACTTGCTTGGATGGTTACTCAAATAGGTCAAGTAGCACTTCTATTTATAGTCTTCTTCAAGGTGGTTGAGTCCCTTAATGAGGTTGACTTGTCTTCTCTTGGGGCTGATTTGGCGGAGGAAGCATAAATGGCATTTTGACTCAATTAGAATTTTCTTTCTTGATATATAAAGCCCAAGAAGGGTCTATTACATGATGAAAAGGATTAAGACTCATGATATAAACCCTAGAAGCACTCAATGGGTGCTTTGACCTAGAAACAAAATAAATAAAGCATGAAACCCATGCTTATAATGTTAGGATATTTCGATACATAGGAAATAGTTAAGTATAACTTGGTCTAGTGTAGAGTTAGGTAAAGTGTGTTTCTTTACTATGCACTTTTGTAACTTACAATCCAATGGTCACGATATGTAGTGATTCGACGGTTCATTCTCTCCTCAGTATTACTGACACTTATTCCGTGGCTTAACACCCGATTGGTCCATGATCTCTATTTAAAGAACATGGAGGGTCATTTGTAGGGTAACCATTCATGAGAGAAGCTTATGTAAATTTTTCATTCTTTTATTGATAAATTGCCTGAAGTGGCCGTGTTGGCTCAGGCCGTAGACTGTTTCCCTCTTTGAGGGTTTTAACCACGTCAACAATACTGGTGTATTGATCTGTGTTTTGTTTGTGAGCGGTGTCCTTTGGTGTTTTATATGAGGAACTTACCCTGTAAATCCCCACATGGTATCAGAGCTATTTGAGGGCCGCATCAATTGGTGATCCAAATCTGAAGCCGGTAGAACTGCAGCCGAATGCCTTTTCCTAGAGCTACTGTTTCTAACTGCTTTCGGGCCGAGAGGACTGCTCTATTGTGTTAGGAGCATCTGTTCCAGTGAGGAACCCTTTTTGTTTCATGCGAAAAGGTTTTTAGTAGCCCTAGTTACGTCATTTTTAAGATCTGGAGGTATACAGTGTTTATTTGCAGTTTCTAGTTATTTTCTCTCTGTTTATTTCGGTTTATTTAGCTCTTTGTTTTTTTAATTTACTGGATCTATATCTTTCATTTCTGCGTATGCTTTTTGCCCTGCGACTCTGTGCGATTTGGGCAAATCAGAAACAAAGAGGAAGGATTTTTCTCATGAGTATGCTCTTTTCTGCCGCGCCTTAGTGTGATCTCGGAAAATTAGAAAGATTAAGGAAAATATTTAGTTTCCGGCGAAAGCTAAGTTCAAGCCGCATGGTTTTTTTTTGTTTTTTGTTTTTGTGTATGTCCATATTGGGTTTTGTGTTTTTTGTTTTGTAGGGAAAAACAAGCTTTCTTAAGTAAGCACGCAGCCCAAAGCTTCAGTGACTAAAAAAAACCCCCCTTTCCTCTTTTCCAAAAATTACTAACCTTTTAATCTAGCTCACTTGGTCCAAAGCTACTTTATGAGAATAGAGGTCTTGAGTTCAAATCCTTCTTGGTCCAAAGCTACTTTATTATAGTAAGTTTGGAAAGGGGCAGATTTTTTTAATACAACAGTATCATTCATTTTTGCACATTCCCGCACTTCGTCGGCATTTTCAACAAATTTTCTTCAAAAAGCCATATCTTCTTCATCCAGAAGCCGTTTTTAGAGTCGTTTTTCTGAATCAGCCTAATTTTTCGAGATCTTTCCATTGGAACACTTAGTTTTAGCATCTATAGCTTCAGTTTTTGTTAAAATGGAAAGTCCATGCCAAGTTATTCTTGACAGCATCAACTACTTCCAATGGTGGTCCTACATTGTGGATTTACTTAGAAGTAAAAGTCTTTACAGAATAGCCTCAGGCCAAGAAACCAACCCGAAAGATGAAGATAAGGCAGCTAAATGGGAAAATAGGCAAGATCAAGCACGTGGGTTGATAGGGATGTCTATTTCTCCAGATCTTAGATTCCATATTGTAAAACTTGATACACCTGATGAAGAAATGAAATAGATCACTAAAGTTTTTGGAATTAAAATTGAACTTAGAGCCTATCAACTCGAAAATGAGTTGCTTACATTGGACCCCAATAATTTTTCTTCCATTGAAGATTTTTTGTCCAAGTTCAAGACCCTTAGACTTCTCTTGGAAGGTGTTAAGGTTAAGAAAGAAGATAGTAATCGTATCTATTCCATTCTTACTAAGTTGGGACTAGCCTACTCTGTGTTTTTTCCACCTTCCATTCTACAAGAGAAACCTTCATTTCTCAAGGACAAGCCTACAAGTCCCCTTCCTTTGATTCCTTTTGTGATTTTTTAATAAGAGAACAAGAAAAACTCTTACATCTTGGTCTTCTTAATCTTGGAAACTCTTCTAAGAAAGCCTTAGCCGCTCAACAGCAACCAAATTCAAAGAATCCTAAGAAGTCGTATCCTAAAAGGAATGGTCCTAAACCAAACAAGGGTCCTATGCAATTCCAGTCTCAAAATGAAAAATCATTTCAACAAAATGATAAGGCAAATAAAAACAAAGGGAAGAAAACTGATAGACATTGCCACTTTTGTAATCGAGATGGCCACTTGGAATCCAAATGCTTTAAGAAGATGGAAGCCTTGGAAGTAGCAATGAAGAAGCATAACATCCATTTGGAGCACTCTTCAACTTCAACTTCATCTTCAGGAATAACACTTTCTGCATGTGGTTGTCAAGCATCTCGGTCTGGCTATGCACTAAATGTATCTTCTTCTTCTCATTCTCATGAGTGGCTCATTGATTTTGGAGCTTCTTATCACATCGCCAAAAACAAAGCCACATTTTCTTCTTTAAATGATTGTAACACCAAAAATATATATGTTGGTGATGATAGATCTCTTAGTGTTGTAGGGGCTGGAACTGTTCATATAGACAATGGTCAATTTAATGAAGTATTATGTGTTCCAACGTTATCCTGCAACCTTCTATCTTTAGATTAGATAACTCATTCAGGTGAGGGTAAAATCATTGAATTTTCACCTCACGATGTTGTAATTAATGACCTAAGAGATCCTAGACAGATTTTAGCTACTGGCATTGCTGATGATTCTACAATGTTGTATAACTTTAACAACTTTGTGTCATCAAATCTTCCCTCGATATTTGCTGCTTATAACAATGAAGTGAGCAAACTTTGGCATGAGCGATTTATCACTTAAACTATCGCTCCCTTCAGAATCTATGTAAAGAAAATATGGTGACAGGTCTTCCAATGGTATCTTGCAGAGATGGTGTTTCTTTCAGATGGGTACTCGGAAAACATCATCGGGATAGTTTTGAAAAATGTGCCTCTTGGCATGCCTCAGCCCCTTTACAGCTTGTGCATAGTGATTTATGCGGTCCACTTCCAGTTGTTTCATTCTCTGGCTACAAGTATTTCTTAGCTTTCATTGGTGATTTCTCTAGACGCACTTGGGTATACTTCTTAAAACTCAAGAGTGAAGTATTTAACATGTTCTTGGCCTTTAAGGCCTTTTGTTGAAAAACAATCTGGACATCAAATTCTTAAGAAGATCTGATAATGGCGGAGAATATGTTAACAACAAATTTATCAACTTTTGCACTGAGAATGGAATTCAAATGCAACATACTGTTCCATATACTCCACAACAAAATGGTGTAGTTGAAAGGAAGAATCACACCTTAAAAGAAATGGCTAATTGTATGCTTCAATCTAAAGGACTTAGTCTTAATTTTTGGACAAAAGCAATCAACTGTGAAAATTACATAATAAATCACACTCCTACTAAGGTTTTAAAGAATATCACTCTAGAAGAAGCATGGAGCTCAATTAAATAGATGTAAGTCACTTTCGTGTTTTTGGAAGTGAAGCATGGGCCCATATTCCAGATGAGAAACATAAAGCTTTAGAACCTAAGAGTGAAAAATGTATTTTTGTTGGATATTCTGAAGATGTCAAAGGACATAGACTTATTCCACTTAAGTCCAAAAATGCTATCATTAGAAGAGATGTAAAGTTTGCTGAAAATATATCGGCCTATGAGCCTAGTTCGGTGGATGTGCCACCTCTCTCTATCTCTTCTACTTTTTGAAAATATTTCTTCTTCAAATGATGAAAGCAAGGATGACAATCCTCCCCCACCTTCTCAGGATCCTTCTTCAACTCCTTAGCTTCCAAAATGGATCTGTGCTACTCGGGATGCAACAAGTGATCTTGTCAGTGATCCTACAGATCAATGACATACACGTTCTCAATTTGATAGAGCCTCTTCTTTACTGGCTCAAGCTTCAGCGAATTATGATCCTGGCACCTTTGCAGAAGTTTCAGGCCATCCAGATTGGGACGCAGCTATGAATGAAGAATATCGTTCATTATTGGCAAATGATACATGGGATCTTGTTCCTATACCAAAGGGATGAAAACTTGTTAGATGCAAATGGGTTTGCAGAACCAAGTATGGACCAGATGGGAAAGTTGATAAACAGAAATCTCGTCTTGTTGCTGAGGGTTTTTCACAAGTTGAAGGCATTGACTATACTGAAACCTTTTGCCCTGTTGCCAAAATGAACTCTATTCGCCTTGTTCTTTCCCCTGCTGCCTCTTTCAAATGGGAAGTCCATCAGATGGATGTTAAATCTGCCTTGTTGCATGGGGACTTGCATGAAGAAATCTATATGGAACAACCTATTGGCTTTATACAAATAGACTCCAGCCTTGTATGTCGGCTTAAGAAATCCTTTTATGGTCTCAAGCAAGCTCCTCGGGCTTGGTATGCCAAAATGGATAGCTTTCTTTTAGAATCTGGCTTTTCTAGGTGTCATTTGACAATATTGTCTACACCAAGAAAGTGGGCAAGTCTCTTATCATTCTTGTTCTTTATGTTGATGATCTTATCCTCACTGGTAGTGATCCCAACCTCATCAACCATGGTAAGTCTAGCCTTAAAAAGAAGTTTGAAATGACAGACCTAGGACACTTGCATTATTTTCTTAGTCTTCAAGTCTTGCAATCCAAGGAAGGTATTTCCCTTTCCCAGTCCAAGTATGTCTGTGATCTTCTACGCCATTTTCACAGGGAAGACTGTAAGCCAACCCCTTCTTCCTTTCAGTTTGGAGCCAAACTTTCAGTCACTTGTACTTCCCCTGAAGTTGATGCTACCTTATACTGTCAACTTGTAGGAAAACTTTTGTATCTGACCCATACTTATCCTGACCTTTCCTTTGTAGTTGGCCTTATTGCTTAGTTTATGCAAAACCCACATGAAAGTCATTGGAAAGAAGCTAAAAGAACACTTCGTTATGTTCGAGGTACAGTCCAGTTTGGGATTCATTACAATGCAGAAGCATCCCCTCTATTGGTTGGTTTGACTGATTTTGATTGGGCTAGTGACCCTGATGATCGGAAGTCTACTACAGGTTATGTGTTCACTCTTGGTTTAGGACCTATTACATGGGCTTGCAAGAAACAAAGTGCCATTTCTCTTTCTTCAACAGAAGCAGAGTATTGTGGTGCCATAGGAGCTAGTAAGGAAGCCCTGTGGCTTTGTTAGATCCTGTCAGAGTTTGGCTTTCAGCAGCAACATCTGACTACACTTTGGTGTGATAATCAAAGTGCCATTCAACTATGCAAAGATCTAGTCCAACGTCAGCGCAGCAAACACATTGAACTACACATGCACTTAATCAGAAAGCTCATTCATGACCATGTTCTTGAAGTGCAATATTGTTCAACAGATGATCAAGTTGCAGACATCTTTACAAAGGCTCTCACAGAGGCAAATTTTACTAAACTTCGATTTATGGTTGGAGTTTAGGAAGTTGTCACTACTGGGGGATAGGCTCTAGTGCCTCCTTCCTTCTCCTATTGTGTCATATTTGTACATCCTTCAATCCTATCCCAAGTTGTTCTTAAGGGGGGATGTTAGGATATTCAGACACATAGGAAATAGTTAAGTATAACTTGGTCTAGTGTAGAGTTAGGTAAAGTGTGTTTCTTTACTATGTACTTTTGTAACTTACAATCCGACGGTCACGATATTTAGTGATTCGACGATTCATTCTCTCCTCGGTATTACCGACAGTTGATCCATGGCCTAACACCCCATTGGTCCATGATCTCTATTTAAAGAGCATGGAGGGTCATTTGTAGGGTAACCGTTCATGAGAGAAGCTTATGTAAATTTTTCATTCTTTTATTAATAAATTGCCTGAAGTGGCTGCATTGGCTTAGGCTGTGGACTATTTCCCTCTTTGAGGGTTTTAACCATGTCAACAATACTGGTGTATTGATCTGTGATCTGTTTGTGAGCATTGTCCTTTGGTGTTTTGTCTGAGGAACTTACCTTGTAAATTCCTACATATAAATAATTTTCTTTTACAATAAATTTTTCTTTTTCTTTCTTTTGACAAATACATTACATCATGACTCAAATACAATTATGAAGACCGATACTAGTTACATTTCTCAACACTCCCTCTTAATTAGGGAGGTATTCATAATTGTTCAAACTTCAACCTATACAAGGTTGGCCTCAATTTGAAATGTTCTAAGAAGAGTTCAATAACATACGTAATGCTAGGGATACCCTAATTGCCAAGGTATCCAACATATCAAAGATCCAAGCAGCAATGGCACCTTTTCAATGATCCATCAAATTAAGGTTGCATGTATCATTTCCAAGACACTAATACAAGGATCTAAGACACTGTCAGGGACTAACGTGTCATCTAGCCAACATGCCACTATAGGTACCATCAGGCTACAACCTTGGTATCAATATAGATACCATCTAGGCTTCTATGCCCTGACACCAACCCTCAGGGATCTAGGTATTGCAACAAGGTCAAACACAACAACAATGCTTGACGTGAGCAAGATACAATCCCACATCGGGATCAAAACATCGTTAAGGCCTAACAACAACTAAGATATCAATACTAACCAGGCCAAGATGTCCTCTCAAGTACCATCATACAAGCAGTTTTATGCTACTCATCTCTCCCTCAACCAAAATAGAGATATCCACCAATCCAAGTATGCTTCTTGATTATTCAAAACTTCTCCGGGAGAGATCCATGTTGAAGAATGTAACTAGTGTCAGTCGTCATAATTCTATTTGAGTCAAGATGTAATATTTTTATCAAAAGAGAGAAATTAATTTTATTTTAAAAGAAAATTATTTATTAGCATGGGTTTCATGCTTTATTATTTTATTTCTAGTTCAAAGCCTCCATTGTAGGCTTCTATGGTTTATGTCAAGAGTCCTTGTCCATGTCATCATGTAATAAACCCTTCTTGGGCTTTGTGTATCAAGAAAGAAAAAATATTTTGATGAAAAATGAGTAATTTAGGCCTCCTCCACTAAGTAGGCCTCAAGGAAAACAAGTCAGCCTAATTGGGAGCCACAATGCACTACATAAAGGTAGACAACTAGACCTCATTTGGAGCACAAGACAAGTAAGTTCAACCTGCAGTAGTTGGAGAAGAAAAAGGAGAGCGAAAAACCTAAGGAGAAGGAGAAAACCCTAGCAAAGAAGGAGACACTTGTCAAGCGAAAGGAAGCCGAATTTATCTCTCTTTTGCCACACGTGCGAGTTTCTGGTTTGTTGCTGGAGGGCCGAAATTTCAGATCTACAGTGGGGCCAGAATTGTAGAAGTTGGGGGCTGAAATTATGTGTTGTAGCTAGGTTGAAGCTGGTTGACAAGAAGAGACTATTGAAGTTTGCACAATCATCTTGGAAGGATGACTTGGGGGAGTAAGGAAGGTCTTTTGGTCTAGTCAAAGGTCTTGGTTTATCTCAATTTGATTTGAATCTACTAGTGGAAGAGTTTGACTGGGTTTTCCCCTTCATAGGTGTTTTAGCCCTGGCTAAGTGCTTACTTTTGGCGTCACTGGTTTTCATGCTTTTGATTTGATGATTTCTTGATGAATAGAAGATAAAGAAGCACATAAAGGAAGCTAATAAGAATATAAGAATATCACAAGTAATTGTCAACATAAGAAAATATTTCTACCTTTTTGGTTTTCTAACAATCCACACATCAGTTACTTGTTCAACCATTAGAACATCCAGTAGATTCGCTACCCCAAACAATATTAAACATCCAATATATATATATATATACACACACACACACATCAACTACATGTTCAACCATTAGAACTTCTAGTAGCTTCGCTACCCCAAACAATATCAAACTTCCAATATATATATGTGTGTGTGTGTGTGTGTGTATGTTCTTATGCGCTAGCACAAAACTCTGGGGTTTTCAATAATTTTAATGTTGCTTAGGTCATCATAGTGTTCAAATAAATCTCAATGGAAGCTTCCTTCTCTAATCTTCTTTAGCAACACCAAACTCAGCTTCAACACTTCTTCAAAACATCCAAGCTTGTTCACAACACATCAACATCATCTACCAACAATGCTTTAGCTATTCTCAATCATCCTCATGACCTTCATATCATGTTATCAATCATGGAGAATAATCACTTTCCTTTATCCAAGCTTCTTCTCAACCAGGGGATAAACTCTTTCTTTCGCATCATCATATCATCGAAGAACTTTGACCTTATAAAACTTCATCATGATTCTTTATCTTCATATAGTAACAAGGTCATCGTATTAATCATTAATGTAAAATTCAATGTCTTTGGAGTTCTTACAACTCCCTCTTTTCATCATGCTCATCATCATTATCAAGTCATCATCAAATATGAGCTAGGTAAGCATCTTCGACATCTTGAAGACTATGTACCTGCAAATCTTCAACAAAAAGGACAACCAAGCACAAACATACAAGAGCATGAAGTTAACTTTATCAATATAGGGTTAATATGTCATCATAATGGGAGCATCTAGGGTTATCAAAGGTTTGAATAAGAAGTCAAACTTTTAGATATCCAAATCCTAAACTTGGTTAGGTTTATAATCAACAAGGGTTACAACTTTCATACCCTAGACTCTAACAAACTCTACTAGGTTTTTGTCACAAACCCTAGATTCCATCATCAAAACTAAATCTTAGATTTCAACAACTAGATCAAGTTAGGATTTCAATCATAGTGGAAGCATTTTACATCTAGGGTTTCATTATCATACCCTAGAATCTTAAATCAATCTCTACTAGGATTTTGTCTTTTATACAAACATCAAAACTTTAACAACTAGATCAAGCTAGGGTTTTAATCATACAAAAGCATATATACCTAGGGCTCATTCTTAGGATCTTACATTAACTATTACAAGGGTTTTGTCATAAACCCTAATTCATCAAACCCTAAAAAGCTAGGATTTCATCAACAAAACCAAAACATCAAAAGGCTAGGTTTTTTATAGTAAACCCTAAAGGTTAGGGTTTTATCAGAATAACAAAAGATAGTAAGATGAAGGTTGATTTAATCTAGAGATCAATCACCCTAACACTATGATTTTATAGCAAAGCCCTAGACATGAGAGAGTTAGTAATATAAAGCAAACTTTTAAAGACAAAATGATTGTACCTTCTTATATGAAGAACCCCTATTACAACTCTATATACATACCTTGAGTTGCTTCTTTCACAAACCTTGTAGGGTTTCCTATTGAAGGTCTCCCTCTGCAACAAAGCTTCTTATAAGTCTCCCTTTGAAGACTCCCTCTGAATCTAGTTACAATCCATATTCTTTAGAATGTACCTGCAATCTTAGTCCCTCCAAGGAAAATACAAGAGAGGATAATAATCAAGCAACAAAGATAAAGCCATATATATATATATAGGAAATAAAAAATAATACTATCTTTCATGAGAAGGTGGAAGCTCCCTTTGGAAGGGCTCCCTCTCACCATGAAGTATCAACATCCTTATTTCTATATGTACCTACAACATTCATTGACAACTACTACCAAAAAGTATACAAGTACAAGAGTATGATTACAAACTAGGGATTTCAAATCCAAACCCTAAGTTATCTTAAAATATCGATTCTAGGGCTTCAAATCCAATTCCATATTTACTAGGGGTTCTAATTTCACCCTAGACTAACTACAAACCCAAAAGCTAGGGTTTCTATGAGGGAACAAAATGGAATAGGGTAGGGTTTCTCAACTAGGGTTTACAAAAACTTGAATGCCAACAACCTTCAATATTACAAGACCTATAACCAAAAATGAGATTTCAAAACCCTAATCTAATCAGGGTTAGACAATTATATGGATAAAAGCAATTATACTTACTTTAGTCCTCCATGATCACAATAAATCTGTTGTAATGGTTTCTTCAAGATGCCATGTCAAGATGTTTTTTCTTAAGTTGATTAACTTCTACTTCTTCAAGGTATGCTGCTACAAATCTTCAACTAGACTTCTATAACTATTTCTTCAAAGATTGCGGATTTGGACCTTCTTTCACTTTGCCATTACTAAATGATTATTGTAATCCTCAATAATCACTGATATAGGTTTGTGACTATGTTTCGTTGACTCGGGCTTTTGACACCCACTGAAAGAGACCTAATACGCTTTTCAAATACTTATACTTCTTGCTTGATTGAGGTCGACTTCTAGGCCACAGTTAGGTCTCGAACTTACTTACATTAATATGCATAGCACCTTATACTATTCAAATCTCTAGTGTATTGTCAAGACACTTCAGAACTTCAAATTTCTTCACAGGATTGGAAATGATGACAAATGATGGCACCTTTACTCTTTTTGGCCCAGATCTGCAGTCTAATCAATGCAATATACTTCGCATGAATTGAAGTTGTTGTCATAATATTTTGGATTCCATAGATATGTTTGGCAATGTCTTCCTTACCTGAAATAGGTTTTCTTCTTCAAAGTAGCTTTATAGTAGATCAAGACTAGTATATGACCTCCCTCCTTCTAGTAGTTGAAATCCTTTAATAAATCTTCAAGAATCAAATGATGAGGGTTCTCTTCTTCTTATGACCTTACTTGAATCCTTATGAGAGCTATTGACCTTCAAGCTGCCTTTTTCCCTCTTCTTCTTCACCTTAGCTCTCATACCATGTTAGAAAATCATAAAGGAAAAAAAAGTCTGATCTTGATAGTTACTTGTGATTTCTTTGAATTATTATTATCTTCTTTTATCTTCTTATTATCAAGCAACTATCAAAAACATAAGTACATGAGATCAACACAACAAAGACATTGAATGTAGGCTCTTAGCCAAGGAAAAACCCCTCTTCTAGGGGAAACCCAAAAAATTCTCTTCTCTTCCTTTAGAACCAAATCAAATGAGAGAACCAAGACCTTGTGAAAATTTGGAAACCTGAATCCCTACTGCAACAACTGATTAAATTTCTTCTATTTGTTAATTTTTTAATCAAGTTATTTACAGTGTTACACAGTAAATACCGCAATAAAATCTATTGCAACCTTCACAACATAAAATACCATGGAAACAAAATACTGTAGAGAAGAGAATTAAACACACACACAAGTACAACTTTGTTTTTGGACAAGCGTTCCCGGAAAAACCCAATATGGGAAAATCGGTGCAACAGCTGAGGGTTTGATTATTATGTAGTAGTAATCTAAGTACAAATCATTGGATGCCCAAACTGGCTATCCGATATAGAGAATAAACTGGGAAAGAGGTAGTGAGAAAATATCACACTGTCACTGGAGATCCGACATTGATCTAGGTTCTGGATGAGCTGCCTTACACTATCTTTACGTGGGCTCACATAGTCACTGTGTCACAACTCAAGGGATTGTGTCACCCTCTCCTTCTGATCTTCTACCCACTGAAAACTTGACTCCCTGGCCTTTTAGACTCACACCCTGACTTCTGGCACTGGATCTCAATTGCTCCCCAGCAAAGTTTCGGAATCCCTCTAAAGCACTGCGTTGTCTTTGCATGGCACTACACTGCCTCTCTGGACACTTGATGCCTTCACTGCCTTGCGCTGACCAGGACTGGAAAAATCCTCTCCGGTCTACTATCCCTGCCCCTCACTACATGAAGATCACTTGATCTCTCTCCACAACTCAATGCTGCTACACTTGAGAAATTCGATCTCTAGATCTCACTATCTCAGTGTGTTCTCCAAGTGCCCATCAAGCTCCTTCTTATAATCTCCCGTTGGAGCACCAATGGCCAAGATTAAAACATAATCAAGAGCTAAGATTAACTGGACGTTGATCCTCATCTTTATCTAGAGGATTCACACCAAATTTAATTAATACCCTTTAATTAATCACATTTAGGAATACATTAAAAATGATTAATTATTTTAGTTAAACCACCTCTACGTGGAATTTTCCCAAATGATTTATGGGTCTTGGAGAATGCATGTGTCTTAGCCTCTTTGTAAAATCTCGAGGCTAGAGCCCATCCGCTGCTACAAAAAGCCATACTCCTCCTTAGCGAGGAATGTGCTCTAGTGCTACAAACCATTGAAGCATCACTCTGTCTCTGCACCGTCTCCTGCTGTGGTACTGATGTCTGGCTCTGTTGCCCATCAACTTCTATGGGGCGTCCTTCCTGGAAGTTACAACTTAGGAGACCCGAGACACAGATCCGAGATATGTAATGGTATCTAATTTTATTTGTTTGATAGCGTAGAAGGGTAATGATACCAAAAAAAAGTTCTCTGTCAAACGACCTTTCCACAATAATACTACTACAGGTTTTCCACAGTAATAAATCCGATGTGCAAACTTCAAAGGAAGGCTTAGAACTGCGACCAGATTACACCAAAAATGCCAACAAATCACCCAAGACAAGATGACAGAAAATCCTAACCCTCACGAAGAATGCAACATTGATGCTCCAGGGTTAACAAAAATTCTAAGTTGTATATTCACCAAATCTTCGTTAATTTTTTTTTTTTTTTTTTTATTTACCTTAGGAGGATTTCATGGTCTCTTTTATAGAGATGTCATTTATCACTTGAACGTTTAGGAGGGGCTGTGAGGTGAACGTTGGAGAGCAAATATGGGCTCCATAATTATTGGATAGGGCTTCATTTTATTTTTCTATTTGTTTGTTTGTTTTTTTTTTTATAATAAAATTAATTTAATTTAATAGTTTTTGATAAATTGTTTGTTAAGCTCTAAGGAATTTGTACACTAACCCTTTTTGGTGTGGTTGTAGGTGATAGATGAGTGTATTAAGTCAATGATTGGTTCACTATCTTTGGATTTTCAAGTTATTCAACTTATGCGAGGTGAGATTACGATGAGAATCAATGTCATATATTGACAACTGTTGGTGAATAAGGTGATGTCTCAACCCCTGGGGTTTTAGCCCACTAATGGGGGTTTTTGACTTCAAACGCAAATAACTCTCAAACCGTGAAGAATTGTGAGGTGTACCATATATCAATGGAAACATCTCAACAAGTAGAACCCATTGAGAAGATCTTTGATGCAAAATAATATGAGTTGTCAAGTCAAAATGCCCATGCAAGATCAGGATAGCCCCTGGTGCTATTTGGTTTGACATCAATGACAACCACTGATCAACACTCTTGACACTATTTGCGCTAACAAACTGTTGCAAAATCTGCGTTCCAACTGAAGATCTTCTCTGCAAGGAAACTGCTGCTACTCCCTCTACCTCTAGTACTCTTCCATCTGAAAATTTTTGTTCTTTGTCGACTCACTCAGAGAAGTAAAATTTCCATGAAAAAATGATCCTCCTGGCCAAGGAAATGCACTGCTCCTAGGGTTTCAAACTGCTCCTTGCTGCTCTGGGTCTTGGAGTTCTCATGTGCTTTAGCCTCTCCACCAATTTTCATGGCTAGAGCACATCCAATGCTACCCCAAATCAAGACTCCCTCTTAGCGAGGATTGTGCTCTAGTAATACTCCTCACTGAGCATTACTCTGATTATCCGACACCATTACCTGTGCTGATGCTAGGCCTCCCCGCCCAACATCCTCTGCACTGCTGCATCTTGTACTCCTGCCCTGCCACTGCCACTATTGCATCCATACGGCAGCTCCCTCTACATCCGTGCTGTTACTGGTCCATTCTCCCAACACTGCATCTGAAGTGCATCCCCCTCTCATCATGCTGCATTGTGTTATTGCACTGCAACTCAGTTACTGAGAAGTAAGTAACTGATCCACCCAACTACTGACATCCCTGTTAGGCTAGAAACACTCCCGATGTTGAAGCTCCCTCTGCCGCTATCAAGTGCTCCCTCTATTGCCTCTGTGCTACTGCAACGACTCCCTTCCTCTCGCACTGCTGCAAACCTCTATGTGCCATCCTACACTGTTGCAACCTCCTTTGTGCCTCTCGCACTATTGTAGCCTGCTAGCTCTACGTTGCCCGTGACTACAACACTATAGCACTTTCTACCGCTTCATCTGAATCCGTTTCTACCTACATCCGCCAGTCCTGCTGCTCCTCTTTGGGGCTCCCGTAGCAAGGTATAGTCCAAGAGGTTGGGTACCTCAAGGATCTTGCCTCTCATCGCCTGTAGCCATTCTAACTATACCTCGATGTCTCCCCAATGCTTCTCAAGCGGCACATGAGCACTCATGGCACATAGAAAAGACAGTAGATGACAAAGTTGGATTCTTCGTCCAATCTGTCCTAATCCCTTAGTCCGTTCACAAACATCTCTCTGCTCTTCTCTGTCAACTCCTTCAAGTCTCTCTACTTCTTGCCTGGAAGTTCTCGGTTTGACTCCTGCTGACTCTCTCTACTTCCTGCCTGGAAATTCTTGGTTCGACTGCTACTGAGTCTCTCTACTTCCCGTCTGGAATTTCTTGGTTCGACTCCTTCGAGTCTCTCTATTTCCCGTCTGGAGTGGCGCAGGATAGCCTCTGCGTGGATGACGTAGTCCCTTTGGCCTCTGTGCTGTCTCTGTTGGGCTTTGCATGGCTTGAATTGGCTACTGCTCTCGCTCTCCCTGCTTCTGCGCTGGTCTCTCAGTACTGTCTCTGCCTCTTTGCCTCGTACTCACTGCCCCTTTCTGCTAATCAATGATTCAACTTTGCTTAGCAACCTCGCTCTAGGAAAATGAATGATTGATCACTCTGGTGTGTTTTCCAATTGACCCTCAAACCTCTTCTTATACTTTTCTCGTTGGTCCTTTAACAACCGAGATTAAATCTCTAATCAACGGCTAAGATTAGATTTTTCTTGATCTTTAAGTTTTAACCCCGTACAGAAATTACCTACATACGAATTCTAAAACACAGAAAAATAAACGATGTGAGCATAACACATAAAACACATATACGCAAAGATTTTCCCACTGGATCCCAAACCGGGACTACCAGCTTGATTTTTCATTATGTTCCTTTCAATGTTATAATACATATTTATACATGTCGAAGCATCCAATACCATGGACCAAAAACCATCGCATCCAATACCATAGACCGAAAACCATCGCGTCTAATACCATGGACTGAAAAACCATTGCGTCCAAGAAACATGTGCAAAAAACATGCACAAAACCATAGGTGGGTCCGCCCAACCTAACATAGGGTCCAAAATCAAAATTTTCCAGGGTGCTGCCCCGGGCCTCCTAAAGTGGGGTTACGGGTACCCCTCAAAGCCCTTGTTAACTACGTGGAAAGAATATAACACAACCCAACATTCTCCCACTTGTTTTCTTTCCACAGGAGAGCTTAGTCATTTTTCCAGCCTTGAAACGCCCATTGTTTCTCTACACTAGTAAAATTTCTCAGAGCTCACAGATTTTGTCAATGCATCTGCATTATTCTTCAAAGTGTCCACCTTTACCAGCAACACCTTTTTGTCTTCTATCATATCCTTCACAAAGTGATATTGAACATCAATGTGCTTTGTCTTTGAATGATATGCAGGGTTCTTTGCCAAGAAAATTGCACTTTGGCTGTCACAGTCTATCCTTATAGCTTCCTGTACTAACCTCATACTTGAACACAATCTTTGCAACCATACTGCTTCCTTACTTGCATGAGTGGTTGCCATGTATTCTGCCTCTGTAGTTGATAGTCCCACTACAGATTGTTTCTTACTCATCCAACTGACTACACCTCCAAATAGGTTAAACACATAACCACTTGTAGATCT
>APFE030817937.1:169122-184762 GCA_000404065.3 Pinus taeda | reverse complement strand
GACAGAAATTACCTGCATACGAATTCTAAATCACAAGAAAAATAAAAATGCGAGAGCATAACACATAAAACACATATACACAGAGATTTCCCACTGGATCTCAAAACCGAGACTACCAGCTTGATTTTTCATTATGTTCCTTTCAATGTTACAATACATATTATACATGCCGAAGCATCCAATACCATGGACCGAAAACCATCGCATCCAATACCATGGACCGAAAACCATCGTGTCTAATAGCATGGATCGAAAAACCATCGTGTCCACGAAACATGTGCAAAAAACATGCACAAAACCATAGGTGGGTCTGCCCAACCTAACATAGGATCCAAAATCAAAATTTTCCGGGCCCCATAAAGTGGGGTTATGGGTACCCCTCAAACCCCTTATTAACTACGTGGAAAGAATATAACACAACCCAACATGATCCATGACTTTTGGAACCTTCTAACCCAGTTTTATGTTAATACCCATTAGTATTTTATTTTTCCTAAGTGTAGACTTAGGAACTCCATTATAAATATTAATTATTTTAATATTTCCCAAATTGGTTAGAATCTGCCCAAACCATTTTTGGGTTTTGGAGATCTCATGTGCTTTAGCCTGTCCACCAATTTTCATGGCTAGAGCACATCCGATGCTACCGCAAATCAATACATTAGCTTTGCAACTATCTCACGCGTACTGACTGCAACTAGTTCTACAACTGTCATCTAAATGATTGACAACGCCTCCTTACACTGAGCCTGCTACTATGATATTGTGGGCCCCTATAGTGAGGGTGATGGTCCATTGCAACAATTGGAACTGATTTGATTGATCTCCTTATTGCAACTACGCTGGACCCTGTCTATCTCGCACAATGGAGTTTCATACTCCTCCTGGATTTGGTGCCCCACTATCTCCTTTTGAGCCTAGTCCCTGGCTGGGACCCTTTCTTTCTTTGCAACTTGCACTTCCTCCAACATTTGTCTTCGGCAACCGGTAGTCGATCTGTTGCCCATATCTGCATTCTAGCTAACTCGCACGACCTCATCTAGCAATCTTGTATGGTAATCCCTGTAGAGTTGCAAATGTGAAAATTTATGTATCTACACATCATAAATCCTACTGCAATCAGTGGTTTATCATCTCCTACTTGTTATTACATTCAACAAGTTATTTAATTTATAAATAGTGATGAAAAACACTACTGCAGACTACACTGACATACAGATCATAAACTAAAAATATATGAGACAAACATACAAGGGACACTGTTATTTTTGGACAACACATCTCCAGAAAAACCCAATGCAGGAATACCGGTGCAACACATAAAGGGTTTGTATTATTAAGCAAGTAGAATCTGAGCACAACAGGTTTCCTCTCACATTGACTAACTTTTCAGAGAAATCTTGACAGCAAGAAATACATACGATGGGTTACCTTGTTCTCCAAGTCACAATTGATCCACTGAGTGGCCAAACTTCAACAAGCACTGCGAAAATCCCAACGCAATCCCGCTTGGGCCAGCGTCTTGCCTTTAGGAGACTGCGTCACCCCTTCTACTGGATTGATTTGCTGGAGGAAGACTATTGTTTAGCCTTCCCAGCTCAGAACCTTGCTTGTCCAGCAAAATCTCGAACTTTTGACAATTATCTTGCACTGCCACTGGAAGAGACCCTCTTGACCTGTGTCAGCTCTGCGTCAACCCCTTCCTGGGCTGCGTAGGCCTCTGCACTGCCTCTCTGATGCTACTATTGCCTCTCTGCCTAGTACTCGTTGGCTCGGAACTCCTTTTTGATCCAACACTCTGCTTTTGCCCCTCTCATTGCAACTCAGATCAGTAGTTCAATTTTCTCAGCAAACCACGCCCTAGAAAAATCGAACTAATTTGATCACTCGGTGTATCTCCAACTGATCCTCAAGCTTCCTCTTATACTTTCCTGTTGATGAATCAACGACCGAGATTAAGTCCCTAATCAGAGGCTAAGATTAAAACGGACTTGATCCTCGCCTCTTAGAAGTTTCTCACCCATATTTTTATTTTCCTAAGTTTAGACTTAGGAAACCATTAAAAATATTAATTATTTTAATAACTCCTCATTCGGGTGGAATTTCTCGAAACGATTTCTGGGTCTTGGTGATCTCATGTGTTCTAGCCCCTCCACAAAATTTTAGAGTTAGAGCATATCCGATGCTACCCAAAATCAACAGCAAAAATATGGAAACTTAAAACTGGAGAAAATAAACGTGGAAGCTCCCTCTCTTCCTTGCTCGGTTGTTGCTCTCCTGCTTGCACTCCTTTTTGGAATGCGTAGATCTGGTAGCTGCTACTGCCAATCTCCAATGGAAAATTGAACTTCCGAAACTCCAAGTTCCTTGAGAGAAATCTTCCCTCTGCTGTGTGTGCTTTTCTCTTCTACCCGACGCTGGTTCTACTTCTGCAAGCTGTTGCAAAACCCTCTACATCCAAACAGAAATCTTCTTAGCGAAAATCTGAGCTACAACTACTCCCTTTGACTGTTGGAATCACTATTCTAGGCAAATCGATTTTTTTGCCAATCTGCAACTAAAAATCAAACCCTTGCCCCAGTAATTCGACTTGCTTGTCTGGGTACTGTGCAACTTCTAATAATTTTGACTTGCTGCTCCCTCTGAACAACGAAATTCTCTCCTCCGCTTCTGAGCTTCCTGGTTGATCACTCATGCTCTGATACTATGTGAAAATTCTGAAACTATAATCCTATGCAACAACTAATATTATTTCTTCTAACTAATAAATTAATTATTCAATTTATTGCTACAAGAACATTGAATTAAACACATTTCAACCTTCACAATAAAAACTGTGAAAATAAATAGCGCTGGAACTGAGAAAATACTAGCACACACAAAAATAACACCGTTATGTTTGGACAAAAGTCCCTAGAAAAACCCAATGCGAGAAATCGATGCAACAGATGAGGGGTTTATTTTATTATGCAACAGTGAAAATCTGAGTACAATTTGGATGCTTGAATCTAGCAATCCACAACAAGAAAATCTAGGCAAAATTATTGAAGGGAATTACCCTTCTTCCACAAGCAATCTTGACACAACCTGCCTTCAGAAAACTCGACCTCCTGGACCCTCTGCGTCAGCCTCTATGTTGCTCTGCGCAATCCCTATGATGTCAAGCCTCCAACTAGTCTCTGATGAAGTCCTTTTTCCTGCTCCAACTGAGGAAATCATCTCTTTGGCACTCTGGAACCTCTGCCCAGCCTCTGGAACCGAGAACAATTTTTTCCTCAGCGAAATCAAACTAATAATCTGAAGCAACTGCGCGGTCCTCTGCACTACCTCACTGGGAATAACTTGGCCCTCTTGCTGCTATCTGTGCAGATATGGAAAACTTCCTCGGGACTCACTGTCCTTGCCCCTCACTCACCACTTTGAGCTGTGGCTCTCCGACAATTGACTACTGCTACTCCAGAAATCGATCTACCAAGGAAATCGAATTTCTAGTGTTCTCTGGTGTAATCTCCAAGTGCCCATCGACTTCCTCCTATAATCCACTGTTGGAGCACCAAGGACCAAGATTAAAGCTTAATCGATGGCTAGGATCATCTTGGAATTGATCTGAGTGAGTTTCTAGATAATTCTCACCTTAACTTAATTAACCAATTTTCCTAAGTTTAGACTTAGGAAACATTAAAAAATTGGTTAATAATCTAATTAAGTCACTTCTAGGTGAAATTTCCAGAAATGATTTCTAGGTCTTAGAGATCTCATGTATTCTAGCCTCCGCCAAATTTCGTGGCTAGAACACATCTAATGCTACAAAAGTTAACAATGTCAAGTACATAGGCTTGATTAGGAAGAATGGTTCAATGGACTGACATTCTTCCTGTGCCATTATATAGTAACCTAATTAGGGTTGTAGTCCTTGTGTCACTTTGACTTGAATTAGGAAGAATGGTTTGATGGAAAAACATTTTTCTATGTCATTGTATGGTGACATGATTAGGGTTGTAGTCTCCGTGTCACCTTGACCTGTATAGGAAAATGGTTTGGCAAATGAAAATCATTCTCTCTGTGTCATTGTATTGTTACTTGATTAGGGATGTTGTTCCCGTGTCACTTTGACCTGGATTAGGGAGAATGGTCCTAGAGGCTGTAGCCTCCCAACATCATGCTCCAATCTCTTTCTAGAGAGAGTTTGTTTATCTTTGATAAGGCCTATGGTGTTTCACCTAGACTATGTCCATAGTTGTTTGATGGTGAAAGTGATTATGTTGATGTTGGTGATTGTGTTATTGATGGTGATGCTTATCTTAATCTTGATCTTTCCTTAGAGAATTTGTAAACATGAGATTATCTTGATAGTCATTATGAATACCTCCCTAACTAAGAGGGAGTGTTGAATTTTGTAGGTATGGTTGGTTTTCATATTATGTTGATGTACTTGTTCATGTAAAGCATGTTCTTCAAGCTCATAAGAAAATCAAATTTTGTATTTATCAAAAGGATAAAATTTTAAGTTTTTGAATATTGGTTTTGGCTCCCAAGTGTTCAAGTCATCCCTCTCTCTCCTACAAGTTGGATCATCTAGCATTGGCACCCATTCGACCTCATAATTGGCTATAAATAAGAGACTTTCGTCCTCCTCAAAGGGTACAACTCGTCTATGCATAAATCAAGATATTTGTGGGCATATGAATCAATTTAAGGAGCAAATCAAACGTGAAGAAGTCTCTTGGAAGAGCAAATTATTTCTGTGGTCTATCTCTGTTCTAGAAGGATGAAACTCCTCTAACTCGTACCCTGTGCAAGGAACCAAATCCTGTGATGTATGACTTGTGCAAGTGAGCTGAATTTTGTGCCATATAAGTCCGTGGTTCGTTTCTGTGAGAGAGGTCCGAATTTTGTGATATATTACCTGTGTAAGAAGGTCGAATCTATGGTTCTCATTTATGACAGAGGTCTAAACTCCTGTGGTTGATATTTGTGACAGAGGTCTAAACTTCTGTTGTTGATATTTGTGTTAGAGGTCCAAACCTTTGTGGGCTGCACTTGCGATCGAGGTGTTGAAGTTTCTAAGTTTACTTAGTTTAAAAACCCTTCATGCACTTATTCTGATTTATTCCGACCTACTTGTTATTTTTCTTTAACAAGTTATTTACAAAGTAAATACTGAAAATAAACACCAGTGCATGCTCAACATATTACATATCAGCAACTAAAAGAAACAAAGAACAAACACACCACATGACACCATTATTTTTGGACCAATGTCCCCGGAAAAACCCAATGTGGGAAAACCAGTGTAGCTATCTGAGGGTTTTCTTATTAAGTAATACCAGAGTACAATCTAGGTGCCGAAACTGGCCTACCCAACAAAAAATGTCCTTAGCAGCTATACCTCACAGTTTGAGAGAAATCTCCTAGCTGAAACCCCGGAAAATCCTTCCGGCAGCTCTTTAGCACAAAACTACTCCTGCAACCCCAGGCTCTGCCCAATCTGGACTGCGTTAGCCCCTCTCTGTCTCACGTTGGCCTTGCTAGCCTTTCTTAGCCTGTGTCAGCCCCAGGAGGCCTTGTGTCAACTTTGGGAGCCTCTGCGTCAGCTATGCTGGCTCCTCTGGTGCTCTGTGCAGCACTTGGCTGCCTCTGCGTGGCCCTGCATGAGCCTTTGCTGACTCTGCGTCACTCTCTTTGGCTGCTACGCTGCTCTCCCGACACAATCTCTGCCTTCTCTGTTTCTCTGTTTCTTTGTACTCAATGCCCCTCAGCTGCTCTCCCAATCACTGATTCTATCTCTCTTAGCAAACCCCGCTCTAGAGAATAGAATCACTGATCACTCTAGTGTTCTCTCCAAGTGACCCTCAAGCCTCCTCTTATACTTTTCCTGTTGACATCTCAACGGCCAAGATTAAGTCCCTAATCAACGGCTAAGATTAGATCTGGCTTAATCCATGTCTTTTGGACCATTCTAACATAGATTCATATTAATACACATTAATATTTTATTTTCCCTAAGTTAATATTTGGGGACTCCATTGAAAATATTAATTATTTTAATATCTCTTGATCTGTTTAGAATTTGCCCAAACCGTTTCTGGGTATTGGAAATCTCATGTGCCCCAACCTCTCCACCAAATTTTGTGGCTAGAGCACATCCGATGACTCTAATTCAACCAGAGGGCCAAAATTTCTGAGTTACATCTCTGTGGAGAAGAGAGTTAAGTCTTCTATGTAATCTCTGTGCTTGCAATCTGGTTGAGGAGGGCTGACTTGGACACTTGGTGAAGCTGGTTAGTTTGTCCATAACTTTAGCTTGATATCTTTTGTTGAATTGGTTCTCTAAGGAAAGAAGTTGCTGGGTTTTTACCCCAAGTGGATTTTCTTAGGGTAATCATTGTGTTGATATTGTGCACCGTGATCTCTGCTTTCTTACTCTTGTATGATTGATCTTCTGAATTGTAGTTGCTTGCTGAAAAAGTTGTAATTGTTAAAAGGATTCTATATATAATCACAAGTAATTATCAATGCTCAAAAGTGAATACATTGCCCTAGGATTTTTAACATTGTAAAGTAAAAGGGATACTAGCTTTTTTCTAGAAAATTAATGTTGCATTATCTATCGTGATTCATGTTATCTGCTGCAAGGCCAGACTTGAGCAAAATGACTAATTTTCATATTATAATGTCATTACCTGGTTAGTTTGAAAGTAGTTCTTTTTGCAGAAGACATCATATTTATCAATTTCTTACATCTATTGCTGGTTCCTGTTGTTTGTAGAATGGTGGACCATATTATGATTTTGTGGGAGCAGGCATCTCAACAGTCAAATTGGAAGGCTTTCGAAATGGAACCATAGACTTATCATCAAATGCTTGGACATATGAGGTGATGTTTTGCATTACCAATGCAGTGTGGCTTTCAAGCTGTGGTTATGCAACAAGTTGATTCTGTATTAAACATAGGTGTAAAGCATGTGCAAGTCTGTTATAGGCCAAAATATCTCATTTATAAACTCCATTTTTTAGTGAACATCTCATTTTGATTGCATGCTTTAAAAAGTTACAACTTCGATTTTATTCCAAGCTTTTCCTGGGCCTTTGATTTCATTTTCAACTTCACGTGGTGGTCCTTGTCTCTTATTTTAATCTTCTTGGTTTTCTATACCAATTTTTCTGTTTTCCTTTTCAGTTATTGAAATTTTATGGTTATGTAGGTCTTTGATGGCTAGTAATAGTTTTTTCTACTATCTTTCTGGCACCTGTATAGAAAAAGCCATTGCTAGTATATCTTAGCTGTTTCTGATTTCATCATTATTATTGAATATTGTTGATTAACAATTGCCAATGGGTTGAGTATTTGAATTTTTTCTGCTCTTGTAATTTTACTTTATTCACTGTTTCCCTGCAATAGATCTTCCTCACAGTTTTATTAAGTTTTGTCCATACATATATTTCCAAATTTTAGTACTCAAAGTATTATCTGCAAGTCAAAAGTATTTCCTAATCGTGTCTTTTGTTCTAAATTACTGGCTTTATTTCGATTCATTTTAAATCCAGACCTTGATTTTATCTAATACATACATTCCTACATAGAGAGTTCTCTTTTCCCAAAGTGAGCTTAGTTATGTATGGAACTGACCTAAATCAACTTCAGTTTATTCTAGTCACTTGATGGGTAAAAGATTCTAATAAATCTCAGTGGCTTATGTCAACAAATCCAATTGAACTAGCTGACTGGTAGCTTTCTTATTGGATTAAGTGATGCATATTTGCTAGACTAAATTATCCATACTTGATTGTGAGATTCCATTTTACCTCTCAAATATCGATGATCCCATGATGTTTTTCATTTTATTCTTGGATTGCTAATTACAGTTTTCTAGTGGGGTAGAGCCTTGAGGCTCTAACTTTCCCTTCTATTCTAATCTCATTTTTTTGTCTTTCTGCAACTTGGCCAATGTACATTACATTTTCATTCTCAATCAATGACCTTTTTTTCAATTATTCAAGGCATTCTTCCTGGGAGTTTTTCTATGCTTTTTCCATACAATATATTTTTGAGATGTTTATACTCACAGGATAATCTGCAAACGAAGGATATATTTTCAGTCTTTCCTTCTATCGCAAATATTACTACCTTTATTTACACCCGTTCTGCACTGCAAGTCTTTCATTTTTTTTTTGTCTGTGAGGGGTTTCATAAACTTTTTACATGGTATAAAATTTAAATACATAAAAAGTTTAACCTGTAAGATGTAAGTGCAAAATGAACTCAACATTGGAGTTACGACAGAATGATGACATTCTAGGTTTAATATTCCAAGTATGTAGTACTGGATATGAATACAGGAAAAATTAGCCAACTTTGTGAAGGTTCACAACATAAAGTGAAACTCAATTTACAGATTTAGCAATGCTTTGTAGCATTACTCCGGGAGAGTTCTTGCCTTGCTCAATCATGCATATTATTTTGCAGTGCGCCTCAGAGCTGTTATTGCTTCTGGAAGATTTTGAACCCAAATTTTCCGTAGTTTTTAAAGGCCACATTAACAGTTTTCCATAAACAGTCTATTATATTTCACATCGATTTTAACCAAGTGACCTTTAACAATGATTTTGCCTGTTTCTGCAGATTGGGCTGAAAGGTGAAAACCTGAGTCTTTACCTAGAGAGTGGAACTGCAAATGCACAATGGGAAAAAGCTACTAGTCCTCCAAAGAATCAATCTTTGATTTGGTACAAGGTATTATTCACTATCCTCTACTGTCACAAAAGAATGATGGCATTAAGGAGAGATGCATTTTGTTTAAAAAGAAATAGATCAAGGTCATTATAGTGAGAAAGAGAAGAAATTATTTTCGTGTCAATTAAAAGCCAATAACAGTTACAAGTGAAATTGTGAAATCTGTTGTACCTGTTCTGGCCACAAATCAACTAGTAGCTCTATTTTAAATACCAGCAAAGTAGAGACGACAAATCTGAGAGCAATAACCATAAAAAATTGATAAAATTCTGATCTTGCAATGACAATGCGTTACGTACCTTTGTAACAAATAACTGTTTAGTAATTGATGCGGTGCTGTTTTGTTATAGCACACGAGATAATGTAAATAGACATTACATTGAATAGCCATATAATAACACTTATATATTTCGACAAGTATATTACAAGTCATCCCTTGTTAAAAATATTTGATCTCGGAATTAGTAAAGAGGGGTGTTTATGTTGAAGTGTCTTGTTCTTCCAAGATGCATACTCATCTGGTAAAGGTCTTTGATGATAGTGTTACTATTTTCCTGGGTTGAGGAAATAAGATGACATGACCTTCATACGTGTACACAAAGTGTCACACTGTAAAAGGATTGATCCATCCATGGTTGGCTATTTTTGGCAGTGTTTGCTGATTTGATTCTCAAATCAACAGATTAAGCTTCTTTAATTACCACTCTAGGCAGTATTGAAAGACTTATTGAGACTGGTGACTTAGCTAATCAATGCAACTGCTATTGTGATTAGGATAAGGATAATGTATCCTTGTAACTTCATGATGTTGATTCTAGGATACTCCCATTTCCTTTTAATTTGCATATTCAAACCTTCATCATATACCTGTGTTGTTGTCAGCTAGTAATGTTTCATCAGTAGTGACATTTTGATATTTAGTTTTGATCTATTATATAAATGTGTTTTTATCCATGAGTCAAGGTCCTTGACATTTTCCTCAGGATGAGACATAGGATGATAGGAAAATTCAGTTAATTACCAATTATACCATGCAATAATCTAATTAATGAGTTGGGTTACGTTTGCCAAGCAATTAGCAAGACCTTATTTCCCGACCTTGCAAGATTAAGCAAATGTGTTATATGCTAGACTTATGGGTGAAATGCCAAGTATGAAGTTTGAACCACATATATGGGACTACATAAGTGCAAGATTCTTTCCTGAATGCAAATACATGCCTAGCTTGGACATTATCGGATTTCGGAATTATGACACTTTGACCTGTGCAATTCTTTGGTAGCTAGAAATTGCAATGTTACAATACTTGATAACTTATTGGATTGTAATAATAAATCGAGTAGGATTATCAAAACAGTTTTAAGTTCAAAATAGCCTATGACTACAATCACCCTAATCAATAGCCTATCACTAAAATTTCAATCTTGAAATATTTAATCCAGTCAGCAAATTCCCCCTGGCTGTGCAGTGATACTTCAATACATTAGTGAAAGACATATCTATGCAGAATAATAATAATCACCCTCGTGGTTATTGCTCTTGTTCTTTCTAATTTTCCATATCATCTCAGCTTTTACATATTGTACGTGAGTTTTGAGGAGTCATTCAAGTTCAATGCTTTCACCACCCCAACTTCAAGCATTGCGAAAACAATCAGATAGTAGTGACTTGGATTGAGTAGTGAGTACTAAATGTTTAAATAATTTCCTATTCAATCCCCTTCTTAATCTGAAATAAGAATTTAATCTCTCTACAAAACCAAAGTATTTTATAGTGGTTTTCAACACATCTGTAAAAGTTTGCTTATTGAGTAGGGAATGTCATTTATGTTTAACATAGTCATCATTAACAAGAAATATGAGGACAAAAATACTGTTATAAAGATAGTTCTCTGTTTGATACATCCTTCATGGACCTTATTACAAATTGAAAGTAGTTACAGTTAAGTTTCTTAAAGCTAAAGCTCATATCTGGTGGCCAATAATGGAATGTCACTCAACCCTTTTTTTAACTGCTTGGAATTTTTCATAATTGGCAAGTGCAAGGGTTGTGCATAATACTATAATGCATAGCTTGTTATCCTTACAAGCTTGAAACAACTACAAATGTTAATAGTGGATTCTGAATATATATATATAGCTGTCCCCAACCCGCTGTCCCTTGAAAAATTTGGGGGTATACTCTAGCCGTTCCAGGGACTTGTACTCCCATCCCTGTCGTTCCCCATACCCAAAACCGGTGCAACATAGCTTTGCCCCTTTCTGTAATACATCCATCCTGATTCCCTTCGGTATTCTCTTCCCTAGTTATGGGAGTATACATAATCACAACTGTGTATAGGATACAGTTTCTATATGTCGCTTATATCATTCGTGATGTTTTCACCTTAAGCTTAAAAAAATAATATACTTCATAATTGCTGCGACTTTGTGAGGTCACAATGGTTAATAATGGTAACACCTCTTCCTTCTGGGCATGGATTTACCCTAGTACTGCCCCTAGAGCACGGGAGTACTGCAATTGAAGCCACGCAGATGGTTTTTCCCATCCAGTATATAGAAGCACCTGGCCAGCCCTCTCTGGAATACAGTGTAATGGATCCTCATGTTCTGATTGGTCAGGTGGTTTACGTCTTTCTGAGGACACAGGTCAATTTGGAGACACCCCAATACCTTTGGCATATGGTGTAACCATGGAAACACAATCCATAGCTGGACTCCGACTAGTCAGAATCATGCCTGGCAAGTGCTGCTTTCTGTTTTGCTGTTTAGCCCAAACCCAGAGAGATGCATATAACTGCATGTACATTTTGCTGAGTCAACGAAATGACAGCACACCTGTACTGATTTTTCAAACGCTAATATTTTTTTATGGAGAGCTTAGTTTACCCTACAATGATATGGAGGGAAGTGATATTTTACGGTTGTAGTAATTCCTCTCGTCAGACTTCTGATTCTTGGCTGCCTGCTGCCTTTATTATTTTTGTGGTTCGTGCATTTCTTCTCTTATATTTCAGCTTAGTTGCAGAGTATGAGTGTTTGACAAGCTTGGATTGTGCAATCCATAGGGCACAGAAGGCTGCATTCACACTCTCGTCTTATCTATTTATTTTGTTATTTTGTTGATTGTAACAGTTCAGTCTGGACTCTCTTTCAACTTTATGTCATTGTCAAGGTAGGTTCTCCATTAATTGTTTTAATACGCTTTTTTGATGGGTTTCCTCCTAACAGACTTAAACACTGATTGTTCTCTAATAGTTATCTCAATGCTGTTATTCTTCTCGTTTCTTTCCATTTTAAGCACTTATCAGCTACCAGCCAGGAAAATTTTGGTGTCCTGGAGGGATGAAGGACTAGGTTGACTTCTTCCTGCACAATGGAAACAGTTGTAAAGAATAAGACTCTGATACCAATTTTTATAACCTGGCATAATAACTGTACTTTTTTTTTCATGAAATGCATATTCCAGGGAAATCCACAGGCACTTCCCCTCATTCAGAAGATTCTGTAGGGCTTAATGCATATACAACAACATGGTGATCCAGGGCTAATACATTACTGGTTGGAATTGATCTTGGGTGGGGAGGATAATAATCCTTTATCACCCAGGCTAGACCCAATTGACATCGTAATAACTGTAGTTACACAAATTGTACAAGATATATTTATAATAAATGTATAATAGTTGATAATGTTATGTTTTACAATAACATGTTACATTTTATGTTTATATCTTTTGTATGTAGTTGACATATAATTATATTTAACCAGCTTAGATCTATCTTAACTCCAGATCTGCCAAGTGCCGAGAAGGATCAAATCTCCATTCACTCTAAAAGAAGTCTGCACCTCAAAAGATTTGATCCTTCTCGGTGCTTGGTAGAGCCAGAGTTAAGATGGATCTAGCCTCGTTTCATATATATATTATATATATATATATATATATATATATATATATTTTATATATATATATCTTTTCCTCTTACATAAGAATACCATAGCAAAAACCATTGGTTGTCAAAATCAGGAGTCCAAAAACTGCCCATGGTAAATTGGCTATTTTACCTCAAATTTTATTTTAGTTATTATTATTTTTTTTATTTTTGTTTTTATATAGTTTGACCAAGTCAAAACGTTTACATAATAGAACAGGACAGGACATGACATTACAACTCTTCCACACTGGGTTGGAGAGCACCTTTTGGTGCAATCAATATCTTATTTATTATTGATGTTATTTAATATTTATATATGTAGTATTATCTTATTAGGTATATTACACTATAAACCAATGATACTAGAAAATCCCGAACAATTATCTAAACTAAATAATGTAGCTCTAATCGTAATGAAACAAAATAAGATATTGATGTTATTTAATATTTATATATGTAGTATTATCTTATTAGGTATATTACACTGTAAACCAATGATACTAGAAAATCCCGAACAATTATCTAAACTAAATAATGTAGCTCTAATCGTAATGAAACATTCCTTAGCTGCTCCATAACTTAAGGTAACAGGAACATAAATCTGATGTTTTTGCAGCCAGAAATCAGATGGGCATGGAATCTCATACAATGGTGAATAAAAGAGATAAGCATTGAAAATTGATCGTAGATACTTAAATGTTCTAGCCTTACTCGAGCACAAACGAGAAAAAGACAAGGATGGCTAATATGAGTGTATGTCTACTCAAAAAGTAAGAGGAAGGTGATGACTAAGTCATGCGTTGTCTGCACAACCGGTGGATCCCTACCATTAGCGACTGTTGCATATCCAGCTGAAACCTCCCAGTGGAAATCGTCTTGCAAAGTTCAGTGCCAAATATTTGTAACCCATCCAACACAAATAGATTAGTGGCATAGGAATTAACTGCATTACCATATAGTCATGGATACCTGATAACAATCCTAGAGCCCATCACAACACAAGAGTAAGAAAGTTGGATTATGCACAAAAGACACATCTTAATGTTTGAAAACATTCTAGAAGTTCATTGTAGCTCTAATGCCTTTGTCCGATCTTAAGCTCTAAGACAAGCTATCCTAGGGTGAGGTAAAGGATCAGTGGAGTCAATCGGGGAAAGTTTGAACTATGAGTTATTGCTCTTGCTGTCACTTTTATCCAACAGAATGTCCTTTAAACAATTTTGGTGGGGTAGGATATTTTTAGGAATTTCAAGTGAAGTCGATATCCTGAATAGGAAAAGAAATTATAGTTTTAGATGTTGAAGCAGGATCAAGAAAGGTCAAAAGTAGGATTTATTATATCGAGGCATAGGAAAATTGTTAGACAAGGAAAGCATCTTCAAGACTTCGAAATTGAAGATGACAATTTGTAGCGTAGGGGGTTGTGATTCGTGAACCCTAATATTACATGCAATGTGTAAGATCTTGTATCAAGTCCATGATAGTTGTATTTCAAATTATATTGACATACATAAATGATAAAACATATATACACGAAACAAAATGTTTTACAGAAGCTCTACATTATATTAGAGGTTGTATATATTTCTCAAACAATCGATGAAGGTAATGCAAATTGTGCTCTGCATCATATAGGCAGGACTTCAATCTTGGTTATGCATAAAAACTTGGAATAATGGAGAAATGTAGAATTCTCCAGATTATTCCATTATTAGAGATTTGTTGTGATATATTGTGATCAGTTAGATTAGATCCTATTCTTAAGGAATCTGTTCAATTCCTTAACAGATTTCTAATCTTATTTATGTATGAATAATTTGGTGAATGATAGAAATTGCTTGTGAGCAGGCACTCTCAGGTTGAGCCAGTCTCACCTGAGAGCCTACCATTTATGTAATAGTTTCTCTATCATTAATTTTAAATTAGTATCAGAGCACAGGAGTTGAGATTGGGTTGTGAACCCTGACATTGCATGCGATGTGTAAGATCTTGTATAAGTCCATGGTAGTTGTATTACAAGTTATATTGACATACATAAATGATAAAACATATATACACGAAATAAAATGTTTTACAGAAGCTCTACCTTATATTAGAGGTTGTATATATTTCTCAAACAATCGATGGAAGGTAATGCAAATTGTGCTCTGCATCATATAGGCAGGACTTCAACCTTGGTTATGCATAAAAACTTGGAATTATGAAGAAATGTAGAGTTCTCCAGATTATTTTATTATTAGAGATTTGTTGTGATCTATTGTGATCAGTTAGATTGAATCCTATTCTTAAGGAATCTGTTCAATTCTTTAACAGATTTCCAATCTTATTTATGTATGAATAGTTTGGTGAATGATAGAAGTTGCTTGTGAGCAGGCACTCTCAGGTTGAGCCAGCCTAACATGAGAGCTCACCATTTATGTAATAGTTTCTCCATCATTAATTTTAAATTGGTATCAGAGCACAGGAGTTGAGATTGGGTTGTGGTCTAATCTATTGAGTGTTTAAGTGTTGTTGGGAGTGGTGCATAGGCTTGGTTGATTGTTGCTCTGCAGTGTGTGGAGAGCTGATTTATCAACAGGAAAGTCGATCTCTATGTGAAGATCGTGGTCTGTGTGGTGCACAATGAAGTCGAGATCGTGTGGACTGTAACTAAGCATGTGGGACTGTCATCCTTCTTTGTGTTTACCGTGCCTGCTTAGCGGAACTGTGTTGCATTTGGAGAGTTGAGAACTGTTACAGTAGAGACAAGATTTACATTAGTTGAATTGAGGCTTCTGTGATCCATAATAGTTGAAAGAATAACTTCGGCGTAAATCACATGTAGACAGACATTTGTCAACGCTTTTTGAACCAACTAGTGTGGTTCATCGTCAGGACAAGTTGAAGAAAAAGATCCAGCTACACTTGTTAAATAGACTGAGCAGAGACTCCAACGGCTATATTCGACTCTAGGACCCAGGGCAAAATTTATT
>APFE030817937.1:155431-169102 GCA_000404065.3 Pinus taeda | reverse complement strand
AAAAGTAAATTACCTCCTTATTAAAATAATAACCTTAGTATAAAATAATTTTTTTAAATATTATTATTATTTAAAAAATTAATTATTATTATTATTATTATTTTCATAATAATAATATTATTAATAAATAATGGAAATAAGAAAAAATTAGGTCCAAATAAATAAATAAGTAACAAATATTTAAAAGTAACTCACTTAATAATTAAATTAATAAAAATAATAACCTTAGGTTGTTAGTATAAACTAATTATTCTTATTTATTAATTCCTTTTATGGAAATAATTATCTAAATGAAATAAACTAAAGATTAATTAAAAACTAATACCAAATTTTAAATCAATATATAATCCTAATTAAAATTAGGATGGTAAGTCAAAAACAGTTATGAATTCATCTATTACTATTATATATACGATATATTATAATATAGGTATATATAAGAGTTTGTTAAGGTAAAAGTTGAGATTAATAATCATTATTGGTTTGTTTATAAATTATTTAATCATTAATATTATATATAAATATCAAATTTTATAAATTTATTACTTAAAAATAGATAACTCATAACTCAAGATTCTGTATATATGTGATTTACGCCGAAATTATTCTTTCAAAGATTTACATTGTGCCGTATTGAGGCTCAAGATAAAAGGAAATCGTTGAGGAGTTGTCTTTGGAGAAGTGAATGCATCCACTGTGAAGGGTAGAAGCCGCTTCCAATCAGAGTTAAGGGTACCAGTGTCGCCTGACGCCGTGTTTGGTGCATGCTGTAGGGTGTCTACCTCTGTGTCCACATTGGAGATGGCATGTGCTGACTATGTCTGCGGTGTATGGACCTGTTTGACTGAGGAGTTCGATGTGACAGAACTTTGGAAAGTTAGCATGTAATCCTCCTCATTCCAAGATAGGATCGAAGTGAAGCTCTTTGGAATGTGCGCGCTGCCAAGGGCCATTCGATAAGGGAGGGTCCGCTTCTTTTCGGCAGCAGTGAAGCTTGTTGGTGCGGTAGACCTCTGAGGAGAATTGAACCAGGTGCGGTAGAACTCTGAGGAGAATTGAACCAATACCTATAGTCATCTGAAGCGAGATTATTTGTAACTAACTCCAAGCGACGAAGAAGTTACCAGCGTACATAACAGCTTGGTGAAATGCGAGACTGCCAGTTCAACTCTGTCATCAGAGCCAAGGCGTTTATTGGGCTCGTTAAAATTGCTGCGACTGTGTGGAGCTACTTGTGTGATCGTTGCCTATGTGGAGCCGACTGGATCTCTGGACTACTAGTGGTGATCGTGGTGCGGTGCAAGTCTTTACCGCTGAGTTTGTGACTCAGATTTTTGTGAGAGTCGATTATTGTTGTGCGTGTGAAGCACAAAGGAAGCTACTCTACGACATTCTTTATTGATTTGATTGGCGTTCATCGACGTGTTGAGTCGACCGAAACTAGATGGTAACTAGCAGTGTACCGAGAGCGAAGTCATGGTGCATATGCACAGGTTCTGAACCTTCACAGGCGGCAAGTGGTTAAGTTTGATTTGTGGAGCGGTCAGGGATTCTGCGGTCTAGAGCAATTCTCGTAGTGCAGATGTGTTGGCATTGCACTGCTCTGAGATTATACTGCATGTGAGAACAACGATTTTGTTGCTGTGGAACAAGCCCAGCGTAATCTTTGGAAATTAGTGTGTTTATAGTGTCGAGATATGTCTGTTCGTAGCTAGGAAGAGGTGTGAGATCTGTCATTGCACAACGACGAGAAGGTTGAGGCACTGAGATTCGTCACGACATATAGGGCGTTATAAGTTTGTGATTTTCGTGAGATTGCGAAGCAGCTGTGGAGTCTGTGGTGAGTAAGATTACAACAAGAAGTGGCTGTTGCGTGTAGCTGGTCAACGAGAAGTGGGATAGTGGATCTGCTGCTGTGTGTATTTAGTCAAGCAGATTTCGGGCCTGTCACCACAACAAGCATTGTGGCCTATCTCAATTGCCGTTGCATGGATTTGAGCTCACACCAAAAGATTGGGAGAGAGTCGAGCGCTGGTGAGCTGCTGGGATCCGATCTGCTAGTTTAGAGCGCAATTCATGAGCGAAGGAGAACTCCCTGTGCGGTGAACATGGATCGAGTGAGTGAGAGCGTGGAGGCCTGGTGCAGACGAGGCTGAGGAGAAACTTTTGCTGCTGATATTTTTCTGCAGGAGGCTTGTTTTCTTTTTGGAATTTGCTGGAGGCTTGATTTCAAAACTGCGTGGGTGGTCTCTGGCGGTAGTCTTAACCTGGTGTGGCAGAAGTTGACCTGTTGACAGAAGTGCCTGCAGTGGGCAAAGAATCGTGGTGTGCCACATTGATTGAGTGGAGCTGTTGTTTTTGTTGCTAAACAGAGTTTTGATTCCAGTGATCGAGTTTTGACATTGCAGAGAGCCAACTATTGGTGAGTATGTCAAGTCCAGCTTGATGATTGTTTCAGCTATTGATCCGGTGTATTGGTAAAGGGAGTTCCTAAGTGAATTTGCCGTCATTTGCTGGCTGGCGTGAAAAACATTGTAGAAAATAAGAGGAGCATGCGTTGCAGTCATGGGTCGGGAAAGGAAAATGAAACAATTCCGAAGAGAATTTAAACAGTTTAGGAGAAAGTATCATGGGGCTGAGGTGGAATATGAAACGCTAAATATTGATTTGAATCAGCCCGAAATGAAATGCATTTAGAAAACAAATGAGATTGCAGAGGAAAAAATTGTGGATGACTCAGCCGCAACGGATGAATTTGCAATTAAATTTGATAATGAATATTTATTTTATGAAAATGAATTGCAAGTTATCTTTGAAAAGAAAATGGTTGATAAATTGCTGTTTGTTTTTATGATCAAGTGGAAGAACATGAAGAAGAAATTGTAATAGCAGTTAAAGGAAGAAACAAGTTTGAAGATGTCAAGCTTGATTATGATGCAGAGACAAAACTAATTGAAGGATGGCTTGACAAATCTTTTGAACATATTGATGTAAGTTTGAAAGCAGCAACTGGCATGGTGAAGAATCTTGAAACTGAAGAATCCATGAATGAGCCGGATGAAAAGAATCAGTATGGTTCTCTTTATGAATCTAACATTGTTTTTAAGTGTTAAGATATTGGCAACCAAGAAGAAGCAATTGCAGGCATTAAGGACAAGTATAAGTCCTAAAAACCTGCAGCAATTTTGAATACAAAGAATGTCACCCTGCAATCAAGATCAAGAAAGAGGAGATTAAGAGCTCAAGTGTTCCATCTTTGGTGCAAAAAACGTAAAAGAGAGGAGAAGCTCCACCACCATCTTATGGCCAGAAAGGTGAAGATGAAAGTTCACCAGCAAATGAATAAACATGGACCCTTTAACAAGAAGGCAAAAATGAAAGCTCAGTTATCAAGTTTTTTTATATATCATTGTAAGCCTAGCTGACACTGAGACCAGCGAGCGTATGTTATTCATGTTATGCTTTGATCCATTTCTCCATTAAGAGGGGCTTGGAATAATGGGGAAATGTAGAATTCTCCAGATTATTCCATTATTATAGATTTGTTGTGATCTTTTAGATTGGATCCTATTCTTATAAAATCTGTTCAATTCCTCAATAGATTTCCAATCTTATTTATGTACATTGATTTGGTGAATGATAGAAGTTGCCTGTGAGCAGGCACTCTCAGGGTGAGCCAGTCTAACCTGAGTGCTGACCATTTCTGTAATAGTTTCTGTCATTAATTTAAAATTAAAATGCATTAGAGTAGGAATTTTATCAGAGGAAAACGACAGAAAAATATTTTTCATTGGGAAATTCAGTGATCCTTGTTTTTAAACCGTTGCTTCTGCTGCATTAATAACAGATATTTATAAAATTATTGAATGCTGGGATTATGGTAAGTGATCTTCCAAGTAGTGAGAGTGAAATTTGGCTTTGTATGTTGAAACTAACTGATAATATACCTGATGCTAGTGTTGTAGTTTCATGCCAGGCCCTAGGTCATGCTTTAGGATAGTTTAAGTCTCCATTAGTCTTTTGCTCACTGTTATATTATGGCATTATTTTTCCAGTTAAAAGCTTTGCTTCACTTTGACTCCGTTGTGGATAATATATACTTTGATTATTGGTAAACTGTCTCATAAGATTGTTTATTCTTTAAAACATGGTCAACATTTCTATCTTTTCATCTGTTGCTACTGTTCCTTTATTCATGTAGGATTTATTTAATGCAGTAAACACTATTTTCATTGAAAACAGATTGCATGAGAAACAGCCATCTAGTGGGAGTTCATTTCAATATTGAAAACAGATTGCACGAAAAGCAGCCGCCATCTAGTGGGAGTTCATTTCAATATTTTAACTAGACAATGTTTTTTCTTTCTGGGCCGTGTCACATGATCAATTGAAATACCATGTTGCAACTTTATAATAAAATTGTTTCCATGGGTGAACTGCCTTTGTAAGCTCTTTCTTGTACCATAGCATTTAAGAAAGAGAGGTACACCATACGATGGAATGAATTCATAAATGAGGCTAAGGCATTGCCATGATTTTAGTGTGCATTCCGTTCTGATTCAATTACTTATCTTTGCAGGCAAGAATAAATGCCCCCCCTGGAAATGATCCTGTAGCATTGGATATGTTAAGCATGGGAAAAGGTCAAGCTTGGATAAATGGTCGGATGATTGGAAGATACTGGCCTTTAGCTAGCTCCCCTTTTGCCGGCTGCCCAAGTGAATGTAACTATAGAGGAAAATTCCTTCCGAACAAATGCAGTACAGATTGTGGAAAGCCTACGCAGAGATGGTAAGTAATTTTGATCAACTTCAGCTTCTCAATGTTTTGTTTTATTGATATCTCAATTAACAATGTGTTTTTCCATTTTTTCCACCAACGGTCTCATGTATTGTAAATAAAGAAAAAAATATATATATATAATATATATATATATATATACATAAACTCTCTTAGAAACTTGACACGCGATCTGTGAGATGTTGACTGAAAAGGTAATGAAATGTCATTTAAACCTCTATATTTGGATATACCCCTGTTGGAATTTTGAATTACTTTCATTACAGCAAGTTATGTTTTTCTTTTGCTTTATTATGTGCTTACTGTTGCTATATTTGGGACTACCAATCTGATTCTAACAACAGAAGCCTACTACAAACAATAAAACACTTCTTACAGGTATCATGTGCCAAGGTCTTGGTTAAAGCCCACAGACAATTTACTTGTGATATTTGATGATAAGGGCGGCGATCCTACTAAAATCAGATTTGTTACAAGAAAAGTAACTAGTGTTTGCGGGATCATTTCGGAGGAACATCCTTCGCCTGTTAAGCATTGGCAGAAAACAGGCACGGAGAGTGTAGAGCTAGAAAATACGGGCAAACCAAGTCTTCATCTTCAGTGTCCAGAGGGACGTCAAATTTCATCTATCAAGTTTGCAAGCTTTGGCTCTCCTGGAGGATCATGTGGAGCTTTCCAAAAGGGTAGTTGTCATGGAATTCAGTCTTCATCTGTAGTAGAAAAGGTAACTTCTAACTTCATTTGCTTATTATAAAACATTACTCGTTAGGGTTTAAATTTTGTGCTCATAATAAATATGCTTACAAAATTTATTTTCTATTTTATCAAATTCAAGTTGATGCCTCTTTCATTTTGATCTGGTGAAGGTCGGGGCTCTAACAGGCACCCGTGCTCTTGCCATGGCTTTGGAGGTCCACACAGCTCACTTGTGATTTTTGATGAATTTGTGATGCTGGGTGTTTCAGGAATGCGTTGGACAGAAATTTTGCTATATAATGCTTTCAGTAGAGAAATTTGGAGAAGACCCATGCCCCGGTACATCCAAGAGTTTAGCAGTGGAAGCTCTCTGCAGTTGATACAATTTTTTTTTCCTCAATCTAATCAATGGGGAACTTCAGTAGAGTGTAATTTTCCTCAGTTGAAGCTCTCTACAGTTATATAATTTTTTTTCCCCTCAATCCAATCAATGAGAACCTTAAGTAGAGTGCAATTTTCCAATTCAGCTGATTGAATAATTCATCAATCCTTCTCCTATTGCAATGTGAACTAAATTATTGACCCGATGATCAAATTGATCACCTCAATTTTCCTCTTGCCTAATCCTCTGCTATAAATGCATCCTTATATTGGAGGAATGCTAATGCTCCCAATCTTGTTTGAGCTTGCTTTCTAAAAATGTAAAAATGAAGTCAAAGAAAGAACATCTAATTTTTCTCTTTTTCAACGCTAAAGGGTTAAGAAAAGTTTCGAGGGTAGCAATGCAATCTAACTATATATGTTAAGACCAAAGTTCAAATCTCATTGAGTACACTGATCTGCTGTAGTGGAAGCTAAAGGGACAGATTTCCCAATCCCGTCTTGGCTCCAAGTGAGTCTGCCCTTGCTAAAATCATAAGATCTTAGTATATCTGACTTGCATGTGGTTGGATGTACTCCTAGTGTTATAGAGTCAGCTACAAGGATTGATCCTAGGTTTACAAAGATTGATCCTAGATTTGCTATAGATTAAGACTGACAGTTACCGATTCACCATGTGGTTAAAAAAAATAAAGTGAAATAAAAAATATCTAATTTTTTTTTTTCAAATGCCAAGGTTAAGAAAAGCTTTCGAGGATAGCAATGCCATCTAACTATATATATTAATTACATAATTGACGTTGGTAGAAAAAGGGCACAGAATTGATATCTTATTTTGAAGATCTCGAACTTGACAATGTTGTCAAACAAGAAGCTGTTGGAACAGTTTAGATGCATTACTTCAATGGCATTCTCAATCATCGAAAGCTTGTACAGGCCAGCCGGACTGCCATTAAAATTTCGCGCCTCGAAATATACTCGTTTACATGGAACCGTGTATGTTGTTACTGAAGGAGTCCGAGAGTCCGAGGGCATAAATAAATGGTAACTTTATTAAAAACAAAACAAAGATATTGGATTGCAAGAATCATAATCAAAATGCAAATTGATCATTACTTTCCTAAAAATGGTAAAATTAATGAGAAAAATAATTTTACAAGTTGTGATTTTATATTAAAAAAACAGTTTATGGTTATTTTAAATTGGGTGAAGGAATTAAATCATTTTATATTAAAAAAAAAATTTATGGTTATTTTAAATTGGGTGAAGGAATTAAATCATTTGATGTGTAAATCAAATCTTACACTTAAAAAAGACTTGTATATCTAGAAATTTGATTCTCTAAAGGCTTAATAGATCCATATTCAAAATGGATCTAGACTAAATTATTTAAAATATTGGAAATTTTTTTAACATATAAATCATTTTTCATTTATTTCTATTTTCTTATAATGAATTACAATTTGCAAATTGTTCTATTTTCTTATAATGAATTACGATTTGCAAATTTAAATAGTTTGAGAGCAATTAAATTATACACCCATATTATGCACTCATATTTCTAATAATAATCTAAATATAATTCATCATGAAATCATTAAGCTAAAATTAATTTTTTATATATCTTAAATACTTATTATTTTTTTAGTTCAATAATCACAAACATATTTTAACTATGATATCTTTTTTATGTAATTTATTGTAACATTTATTTTTCCATTTAAAATATTATAGTGATTAAAATTTTACAATTCATCTCACAAAAATATCTTAACTATGTATTAATTTACATAATTATATATGAAATATTTTAATTAATTTAGCTTTAGATAAAATTTAACTTTAACACAACATTGTAACTATAATGTTAGTCTACATAATTTATATATTGATTAATTTTTACTAAAAAAAAGTTTACCTCACAAAAAAACATTTTAACTATCATATCAATTTATGTAATTTATATATATACTTATTGTTTCTTACTTTTCTTTTTTACTTTACTAAAATTTAACACAAACATTTTTAACTATCATATCAAACTAAAATATTAATTATTTTTTACTTTGATAAAATTTGCCACATATGTTTTAACTATGATGTCAATTTATGTAATTTTTGCCGGCAACATTTTAGTTTTGTAAGTATTCCAATTTCATGTAAAATTTCAGAGGTAAGAAGAATTGACTTGTGTATTTTAGTTTTGTAAGTATTCCAATTTCATGTAAAATTTCACAGGTAAGAAGAATTGACTTGTGTTTATTCTGTTTTTGATAAGTAATCTTATATGACATTACATTTTTTATATAATGTGCTCAACTAGAATGAGGAATGAGGTGTTGCTAAGTTGTATAGCAAATTATTTTATTTCATTATTATAAGTTATAATTATATAGGTTAAGATTTTTTGAAGAACAAACATATCTTAAATGAAATTTATACTCTTTTTGTTTTCTTGAATTTTGTGATCAATCATGTTCTTATGTATATGGGATTTTTGTTAAAAAGTTTAATTGAACTAACATATTCAATATTATTCTTTATTTTTCATTATATAGGTTTTAAGTTTTTTTAATGTAACATCTTCCTGGGTTGTAGAGTGTGCAGTGATATTAAAAATTATTAACCCTAAATTTAACTACCTCAAAAAATTTAAGTAGAAAAAGACCAAAATATAAAGAAATATAAAATTATATTTTTTAACAATAATTGATATGAGTATGATGAAAGTTTCTATAACCTACAAAATAGAGGTGGTGTATGCACATTATATGGTTATTGACAAAAAGTTTTAGAAATATTTATGGGATAATAATTTGTATCTTTAATTGTTACAATATTTAATAGAAATATTTAGAAAGAATAAGAGATAAAGCAAAAGTCTATAGGGTCTTGGATAAACAATGATCGGGTGCGTTGTTAAGACATTCCTAGATGTTAAGTCACCAGTTCAATTCTTTGCCCTATTTGGGTGTTATTCTTGAACATGACCATGATGTACCCTCACCGTTAACTTAACAAATTAATAGTTGTCTTTGAAAAGAAGGTGGAGAAACTAGAAAAGTTCTTATCTTAGAGAAGAGGTTTGAAAAAAAGAACAATTGAACATAACCTCAAGTACTTATCAAATTGCATGGCTATCATTTTACCATAAAGTCTCTTGGTCCCTTTGTGCTTGAATGGCTTGAAACAAAGTTTTAGAGATGCTTCCTTTGAGCCAATGCTAAACAAGCCCTTGGTACTTCCATAATGTTTTGTATTAGATCAAGAATAAAAAAGAGAGTCACATGAAATATGTCTTTTGTGTGCATTGGTCTAGCATTGGGAACTAGGCTAGTCACATAGCATAATCATTTTATCCTACTGAAGCACTGGTAAAGCTATTAAGTACATAATATACTATAGCTTGGATTACCTATGATAGTATTCTTTCTGTCAATTGATAGTTCAAAATTTTTACAAAACATTGCAACATAATTTGTTAACATGACTACTATCCACATGGATGTTGATAGGTGGACCAATGCCTTCCTATGAATTTGAGAACTCTAGATTTGCCAATGCTCAAGTCATCTTCATTACCTTGATGCCTGATTTGTTTACTTGTTTCAGAGTTTCATCTAAGCAAAGCATAATTTCTTATTGTTCTTCTAAGAATTCAGCTAAAATATTCCCCATAATAGTCTTTAATTATTAGTAGATGTCTATTGTTTGCATATATTTAGTGTTCTTGATCCTCGTGGTGTTTGTATTTGGTATCCACTTACTAACCTGCTCCAATAGTTCTTCATTGGAGATGAATTTGCATTCTATCCGTGCTTCTCTTTCAATGTTTTCAATCTCTTGCTAGATTGTTGGAGGTGTGTTGTTTTAATGAGTTTTTAGCAACATTATGAGCCCTAGAAGTGGAAGCATTTGCCTCATAATGACGACCTTGCTTGTGCATAGCGTTTTTACCTCTAGGCAGGAGTCTTCACTGATAAAACCATAAGTGTCTGGGAAAAGAAGGGGATGGGAGGGTCCTTTGACTAGGAAGAAGAGGGAGGCAAAGCAAGAGGATAGATGGAACTAGAAAAGGTTAAGAAGCAACAACATAAATCAATAACATGAGCTTGAAGGACCCAATCATGAGCATCGATCAAACCCAACACGCCACAACAGTTCCAAAAGAAACTAAGAAGCCTATAGAATTGACAAATAAAGGACACCCCAATTCTGCTAGCTTGGGAGAGAAATAACAGGAATTGAAAAAGAGAGAGTAAACAAATATTACAAGAACAAATTTGAATAAAAGGAACAAAGTAGAGCACTAATCTCAATAAAAAACCAGAGGCTTAGAACTTTGTGCACGATGAGAGGGCAAGCTATACTGAAAAGGCTAAAAAGGGGAAAACTAGAGAGAAATGGCCTGAAAAGAGAAAAAAACCTAGAAAAGTAATCAAGAACAAGGCAAGGACTTCCAAAAATCAGGAGTGAACCTAGAAGAGCCTCGAAAGGAAAGGGATAAATTGAATGCCTCATTGATTATAAATTGATGAAACAAACCACTGCAAGGAAACAATAACTGAAAAGGAAAGAACACTTGGTATAAAATTAGAGTTTTCATTGGAAACACAACAAGGTGGAGGAGTCCATGTTAAGATTGTAGCTCGGATAGGTGTCTCTGCATAGGCCTTGTGTCCAAGCATGCATAAGATATCTTGAAAATTTACTTATTTTGACATTTTTAAATTCTTCCAAGTCCAAACCTAGGAAAAGTGTGATCATCAATTTAATTAGCTATAATTGGCTTTGTAACTAAGATTGCTAAAGTTTATAACTTTGGAGATTAATATTTCCATTTGAAAAAAACAAAGAAAGTGATCAAATCAAATTTTGTCTTTTGATCTTTTCTTTGATGATGTCAAGGAGGGAATAAGGTTATGAGAGAATTTATAAATTATTGGAATGAGTGGGTGAAGGACACGTTAGAGCTCACATCAAGTGAGAGAGAAGAGGGCCAATTTGGGTGAGAAGGGGCCTCCTTATTCAAAGAAAGAGGGCCCACAGTTGGGTCGTATTGAGCAACAAGAGAGGAGTCAAACCCCAGGCTATATTTACATGAGGGAGAGGTTGAGTTTTGGGGCTGAGTTTCTTGTTAGAGGAGAGGTTAAACCTCAGGTTGAGATTTGTTGAAGAAAAGGGGTTGTACTCTACCGGAGAGAGGCCATACTTTAGGTCGTACCATTGTAGAGGAGAGATGGGTGATTTTTGTGGTTGTTCTTAGTTGTACATTATTTGGATCTACTACTATAATGATTTCTTGAGTATTTTCTCTGAAGCCTAATAAAATCTCTCCTTGCTAGTTTTTCCCCACAATGGGGTTTTCCAAGGTAAAAGTTGTGTAAAAATTTTATGTGCTTAGATTTCTTGTTTCTGTTGTGCATAATTTAGTAGAAGCTCAATGGTGTTTATTTTGCGTAGATTTTAGATTTGAGTTTTCTGGATTTTTAGTTAAAAAATATTGGGTACTACAATTTTTTTACTGGCACATTAATCATTTTGTTGGGCTTAGAGAAAATTAATAATCCAATCTCCTAATTCCCTCGAGCAGCTAACACTCAATGTACCTTCACCAAAATCAACATCTTGCCATGATATGCTTGTACATCTGCATCCTATTAACTTGCAAGATTCTTCAAACTTTATGAATTGTAGTCTCCTCCTTGCAATAGCTTTGATTGCTTGGATTAATTGCTTTGGCCACAACAACAAAATGTGGAGGGTGATGCATCTTGTTTAAATGCCAATTATAGTGAGCCATCAACTCCATATTGCATATGGTTTCACATACAATTTAATACAATCAATCGTGTCGTAGAGCACCCACCGCTGGGGTTACTTCCATAATGTTGATGCACACACACATTTATCATTTAAAGATGGTAATTCTTACAATGGGCTCTATAGATCTACTTTTGTTTTTTTTCGATCTAAGACTTCTGTGATTTGTTTTATGTTGAGAATTTGTTTACAGATCCATCACATTGGTTTTTGCTATTTTATCGATGTTTCGAACCAACATATGCGGTTCATCATCAATATGAATGAAAGATATAAATGTCTGATCTAGCCAAAAGGTGACATATAAATAGCCTAAGTAGGAATGATGAGGGGAACTCGACAAAGCAAATTCCTAAAGAATGATAAGGGGGAAGTCGACAATGAGAACTTTAAAACTGTAAAATAAGAAACTTTCTTTTTTGTATTAAAATATTAATTAATAATATTGATATTAAAATATTAAGTTGTAAATAATAATATCAATATTAATATTAATACTAATATTAATATTAAAATATAAAGTAATAGTACTGAGTGGAAAGTAATTATTATAAAGTATACCACATTAGTGTTATTAATGTAAAGTAATTATACATATAGAGTAATTGTTAATATAAATTATTAAATACAATAATATTAATGTATTAGTGTTATTTATAGAGTGATTATTAATATAAAGTAGTTCTATTTTATTATCTTGGTTATTTGTGAACATTAATAAAATTTCATTTTTCATTTTTTTTGGGCACAACCTTCAGCCCCATTTGGTTCGCAATGCTTTAGAATTTTATGTGTCCTTAAAGGCTCACATGCCCCCCTTGCTTTCTTTCTTATTTTCACACCTTATTGAAAGTTGCTTTTGATGTGGGTGGTGTGCCCCCCTATGTAGTGATGGATTCCTTTGATCCTTTTGTTGAAGAATCTAGGGCAAGTGGGATTAATGTGATTCTTCTAGACTTGATAACAATTTGTGAAGTGCTTTTGTAATTTATCTTAGCTTGATCTTCTTCTTATTATTAGTGTGTGTGTTTGCTTCATCAAACTGCTATCAAAACAAAGAGACAAGAACACGAGATGTTTGGTTTTTTGCCTGGGCCAAAACCTCTCCCTCTTGGAGAGGAAAACCCACACATAATTCTTCTTATATAGATTCCAATTGACGAACACCAAGACTTGGACCCTTGACCTATTAAGACATTCCAAGACCAAGACACCAATTCTCTTCTTCATCACTACTAAGATCATCATCATTACTACTGCTTTATCAAGGTCATCTTAACTGGGATATTTATTATAACAGTGAAATCATTGTTGCACCTCCATTGTCACATCTTCATTAAGGTCTTCATTGAGATTATTTCTACACCTTTAATGACACCATCACTATAACAAAGAGATCTTGATATTGAGATATGTATATATCTTTGACAGTTGCACAGAGATCTTTTCATGATCAATACCTTGTAACTAAGACCGAGATCATGACTTCATCTAAATCGTGCCAAAGCGTGTTACTGTGAGATCTGTTTATCATTCATATGCCACGATAGAGTTGGTGAGCTCCAGTATTGTAGCAATAATGCTACAACTCCTGGGGCTTCCTGTCTCTCATTTTATCAACCCGGTAGTTCGTACAAACTTGGAAGCGACGGTGCTGTATGCACAAGTACTAGCTCTTGTCGCCGCTGTCACTTGATCAGCTGGCACAAGTCCGCTAGGGCTCAAGCCAACTTCTATGGGCTCACAGAAGAAGCTTTATCAATGATGGACGAAAGCTAGCTCAAAGAAGACTAATCTGCTTGACAAAAATGAACTGAAAGCAAATCAAAGCATGTAAACCTAGGAAACCCTAATTTAACTAGTCTAGCCTCTATAATGCAAATGAAGTGAAGGAAACTTCTACCAATGCTGTTGTTACCTCTGATAAGTGAAAATGCATGGATCTAAACTGCTTGCATCATAAAAGACATG
>APFE030817937.1:127742-155421 GCA_000404065.3 Pinus taeda | reverse complement strand
GGATTGTATTATTATATAAAATTTCTAATAAGCCCATGTCCATGTCTTTAATTTAATCTCACACCCAGGTTATGAAACACCATACAATATATTATAATTTTACACTAACATTTATTACTTATTTATATTATTTAAATAATAATGGAACTCTATTTATTATTGATTAATCATCATAAATTTATTTGCTAAGGGGATACTTTACATGAGGGAGTCAAAATTGGTTGGACACAACAACAAGTGTGGTTTTTTAGCAAGAATAATCGAACCGACTACATCATGGATAATTTACTAAATTCTTATTCCATACACTATAGCTATCTCTCAAGTGGACATTCCTTAGAATGACATGCATAAGCAACCACTTAGGTAATGGAGTGGATAAAAAAAACAAAACTCTTTACAACTTGTTGAACATACATATGTTTGTTGAAGCAACCACTGAGGTAATGGAGAAGACAAAAACAATAGAGAGTAAGAACAGCCAAAAGTAAATCAATCCACTTTGCACTACATGTTTTATAAGTTTTTTTTTAATTCATTTTTCAATAATTAGCATATGTTGGTTGTCAACAATAGTAAATTTTTAATCATGTTTTCTAAAAAAATAAATTTTTAATCATGTTTTCTAAAAAAATAATTTAATTTGGTTTAAACATGTAATTTAGATATGCAAGGAGGTTATTAATTTCATTTGTTAATGGATTAGCAACTAGTAAGATATATTGGCATCTTTCAATTTAGAACAAAAATAAAAAAATTAACTAAGAAAATGATTAAAGTAGCCAATTCCAATAAGAAAAAGCCTATCAACCTACTAATTAAATAATAATTATAGCTAATATTATACGCGTGAATAATAAGTTTTTCCACAATTTAAAATTACAACTTAATATTTAAAAAATTCTGATTATTACAAATTATTATTTTAAAAATCTACAAACTATTATTTTTAAACAATTTTATAAAAATAATTAGATAATAATTATACCTTGATAAATTATCCCATTATTTAAAAGACTAATACTCATCATCCCATTGTTTAAAAGACTAACACTATACAGCATGGCATTTTAGCTGTTCATACTGAACTCTTCGATGAATATTGTAGTGTATTAGGAGATTTATGGTTGTTATCATACCACTTAACTTCAATCACAATAATCCTGAAGCTTCGCAGAGCATATTAATTACCTTGATTAATGACAAAACTTTCCAGGATTAGATTTTATCGGATTAGTTTTTTTTTTTTTCCCTTTCAAATCGGACCGTCAGACAAGTTGTATGCTGTCATGAGAAATCTCAATTCTTTTAAGCAAAGATAACATGAAAAAGTGGTTATTTGCGCATACATTTTTTAGTTAAAATATTTTAAGATATGTATGGTTTTTCCCTTTTCAAAGTACTTGTCTGCAGCCGTGTCCTATAATCAAAGGGTTTTTAGATAATTACTCCAATTACATTCAGATAATATGTAATTTTAGACCGTTTACATAAGACCTAAATTTAAAATTTGCGAGTCGTACTAAAGTTCTAATTTAAAAAGTGTCCATCCTAGACATTAACTCAGATTAACGTATCTACTTTTGATGATTCCGAATCTATATATCAATTAATTAAATCAATGTAATTTATTGAACATTCACTCATATTATACCTCAATGTATTATTTTGTGATTTCGAACAACCGCTCATATCATATCTGAATGTATTATTTTGTGATTTCCTCTATCCATTTATCATATAGATGAAATAATGTATATAAATAATTTCAGGTTGACCATGTTACCAACAAAAGAAAACAGTAAAGATATGGGTAAATCATTGGCGCAACACTCGTTAGAAGATGATAGATGCTAATTAATCTAACTATCAACTCACATTATGTATATATCTTGGCCCCGCTCTACCAACGCATGCATTTGAGAGGCAGGTGACACAATCATGGCTAGTACTATTGAACATTATTATTGAACATTTCATTTTCAATTAAAAAAATAAATTCTTAATATGTTTTCCTTTATAAGAAAATTATTCAGGATTTCTATCTTGAACAAAATTCTAAAGTTGAATGAAAATCATGATGAGCACCAATATTTTACTATGGTGAGGGAATCAAGAAAGGGTTTATGCAAAACATGGTGGTCCAATACATCTGGTTTTCTAAACCATTTTTCATTCTACTGTATCTATCATTTCATGCCATATTGTCGTTCTCAGCATGGTAGTGTTTCACTGTCATCTTTGCTGGTAATGTTTTGCATACACGCTGTATCTATTTAATGTACGGTGAGTGTGCAGAGAATTCTTTCTCGGAAGTCACATTCCATTTTATATGTGTAGGCCTGTAGACAATTCGGTCCATAGAGCCGGAAAATCTAGGGAAATCACAAATTTCCTGCTAAAAACACAATGTACAGAAGCCGTGCTTTTGCAGTTGGAATACCTCTCCAGAACGAATCCCACAGCTGTTGATTTATTGAGAAAAGGGAAGCATGTGTTGTAAGTAGAGGTTTTGTTTAGGAGGCGAGTGCAGGTTTTTTATAAATCTATTTTCACTTACAGTTGTAGTTATGTCACATGATTACATCTACAACGATTGTGGATACCATTACTATGCAGTAAGCTACGATGCCGAATATCTCAACTTGATCTATGCCCCCAACATAATAATAATAAATAATGGCGGTAATTAAGATTTATTAATAATAAATAACGGTAGTAATTAAGTGAATGATATAAATACTTTCTCATTATGTAGAAAACTTTTCAACCATTTAATTTTTTTAAATGTATATCTCTTTTTAAATTATTCAATTTACACATAGTTGTAATATATTTATTTTTTTTTTGAATAAAAAATTAAAATATTGATTAAAATATTAAATATAAGATTTCCAAAAATTTAATTATAAAAAATTAATTTTTTCAATTAATTATTTTATAACATTTTATGCATTTTTAATTATAATATGATATGAATTGTTTTTTGCAAGTTTGGTGGACTACACATCATGTTCCCATAATATCATTTAATTTCTTAGCGGGGGAATGAACCTTGATTACATGAAGAATGCTTAAGACAGCACCTGATCACCATCTATCCAAAACCTGTGGACATTATATTCAAATGTTTTTTAACTAGGCATTGAATTTTTTTATTAAAATTTTAAATGTAGTAATATATTAAATATATATTATTATTTTAAATCTAATAATATATTTTAAAGATATATTAATTTAATATTTTTTTATGAACTATTTTTTTAATTATTTTTTGTATTAAATATTTTATTATAGTTAACTTTTATATATATGAAGGTGAAGTTTATTTTGAAATATATTAGTTAACATGGTTGTTCAAATTACTTATATATAGATATAAAAGATAGACATAGAATTATTAATACGTAAAGCAATCATAATATGAGTGAGATTATTTTTTATTAGATATCATTTTTGGGATTCAACTACGTTAAGTAAGTCATTCACGTATGACCATTTCCCAAAAATGATATCTAATATAATGCACTGCGTAATCCCCCATACTGAGATTATTTTTGTTAGAAGAAAGGGTTAAGGTTAATATATTAAAATCAGGTGGAGAGTATCTGAACCCTTAAAATAGCATTACAAGATTTGTCCATAGAGATATACTTTTTCCAAATGTACAAACTGCTAAATTTAGAGTTAATGTTTTCCAAGATTAATGATGGGCCCCAAAATTGTATATTTTATTAGACCCATTTGCTTATTCTGGACACTTAAAATATTGATCTGACACCCTTCCTTTTACATTATAGACTTAATTCGTAGTATTAATTGGTGGTGCGGAATTTTCATTTATCTTTGTTTATTATGGGCGTAATATTATTTCATTTTTTTGAATATTCGGTAGATTTTAAGATTTGGAACATGAGATAATCTAGGTACATGCTCCCTACTACAAGATGGACAAAGATTGGATAATAAATTAACGGGATATTATGAAATTATTGAATAGATTCTCGAGATCCAGTGCTTGAAAAAATCTAAGAATGCGCTCCTTGTCATTTAAAAAAGACTCATGTTGTTGGGGACCAGATCCATAATTTTAGGGATTTGGTTTTGGGGAGGGCAGGGCATCATCTATCCATTCAAGGAGGATGATTCCTCATTCTTGTGTATAATTACCCATTTTTATTAGCCTTTAGGGGTCATACTTTTTCATAATTTTATGAATAACAATTATATTCAACAATTCTACTTCCACCCCAAGTAGTGATGCACTTGATTTATTCTGAGTCATGAAATACAACTTCACTTTCAGCTTCTAAAGCTCGGTTTTCTTCATGGGACTCTGAGCCTCCATGGACTTGGCCATATCAAGAGCCTTAGAGCCGTGTTGTCTACCATTTATTTTATTTCTATTCATTTTTAATATTTATGTACTTAGTCCCTAGTTTGCACTGTTGTGTTTACTATTTATGCTCCACCTCATGTAAGTTACATTAATTTATGATTGAAGTAATCTTGTAATTATTTTGTTTAGAGAGTTACAAGTGTGATTTATTCTTCTTATAGCTTTGTAAGGTCCTTTTAATCATTGGAATGTTTGGATTAATTTACTAGCTCAATGTTATGGGATTCCTCATTTTCTTAGTAGTATTCTTCTTCTAAATTTTAGCACATGTTAGCAAATCTCTTTTGAGTTATTTCCACTTTCATTGAGTCCTAAAAAAAATATAATTAATGGAAATTTTTATCCCACATCATTTCCACTTTTAGCTTAGGCATGACGGTACTAAGATTGGCTTACTAGTTCATTCCTTTGAAATTTAAGGTTTTAGTAATAAATTTATGTTAAATTTTAGCACATGTTAATTTCAAGTTGATTCCACTTACATTGAAGCCTATAAACACCTAAATTAACAAAAATATCTACTCCATATCATTTTCACTTGATAAACTTAGTAATTTGGGTGCTTAGTTCAACTTACTAGTTCATTGTTCAAAAAATTTGGTAGGTTTGCAAGAGACCATTAGTTTGACCTTTCAGTTTATGCAAAATGGGATACTAAGTGTATCTAATCTTGGAAAGGACCTCTAAACTCGTTTTCAAAATTCGATAATGGTGCCCAACCTTCAGGTCACTTCTAGAGTCCTTAAAATGCTCTTGGATACAATCTTATAGCAATCTTATAACATCTTTTACCACCATGTAGAATCCATAAATTTCTACTTAAGCACAATTCTCGCTTATTAACCCTCCATAACGCCTTCTAGGCCTTAGAAACAAGCTTTAGGGAGATCAAAGACCTCTTAGAATTTTTCTTTTCATTACTACAATTTATTTATGCAACAAGGGATGGTTGTTTTGAGCATGAATTCAATAGCACATGAGTAGCTTACATTGATATTCCTTGAAACATTAGTTTGATTATGTAATTAGAATACAATTTACTTTGAATACATTAGTTTAAGGTTGATGTCATGCAATTAAACTAGATCTCTTACCCTATCATTTATTTTATGCAGCAAATTAGGGTTTCATTTCCATGTATTACCTTCATTGCATGTAGATCAGAGTTTTCTCTTATGCAAGAAATTTCTCAATCATTTCCTTTTTTGCAAATTTTGATTCATTATTTTACCTTCTATGAGTTTATAAAATGGTCTCTGCACATCTGAGTTTGATTCATTACCTCAAATAAATGAAAGGAGGACACATTGCATGTTGCACACAGAGTGTCAAAACCTCTTAAGTTTGTACAAACCCCACGCCGACAATACTGAGGGATTTGTAGCATTCTTGTTTCAATATCGAAGCTCATCACTTTTTAGCATCATTGTTAGGAAGGTGTCAAAGTATGGCTTATTTTCTTCCCTAGTTGATTCATTTCTACAAAAAAAAACTAAAAATATCATTCGACATTACTAATTGAAAAAATATAAAATTACATTGGATTAGCATTCTCATTCAAAAATTTACAAAAATTGAAAAATACTTCTCCAATATTGCAAACCCTCGATCATGTGGTGCAGTTAGAACCACATCATCATCCACTTTTTCAGGAAGAAGAACAAGAGGTGAAAGAGAAGGTAGAAGGAATGGATGGAGGTGATGAAAACGAGGAAGATCCTCTTTGATTTCCCATTCAATATACTATTATTAGTGCTCATATGAATACCATCCCTCAAATTTCCTTCCCAACTTCCATGGTATAACATCAAAGGGTTGACAAGCCTTTATGTTTGAATTTGAAATACTTTTTACATATTATGGTTGCTTTTTAAACACAAAAAAAAATTATATTGTTTCTAGAAACATTGAAGGATAGAGATCTTAAATGGTTCATGAGTTAGTGACTAATTTAATAAGATCACAAAATTATATGCAAATGATATTTCTAGAAATAGTAAATACCATGATCTTGAAGAGGAAATATTTAGAATGACTCAAAATGGAAATGATAGCATCGGGGATCTAAAAGAGAGATTTATGTTTAATGTCGAGAGGGAAAAATTACATCCTTTAGGATTTGACACACTAAAATCCCTCTTACTGAGATCAGTTAGGGGTGAGTCGATTGTTCTCCTTGATATAGTGAGTAAAGGTCATGTATACCAATTATCATTTGAGGAATTTTTTGAAATGTGCAAGCACATATCAAGTCAAAGGGAAAGAGTAAGTAAATCAACATCGAGATCGACAAGTCAATTTCGACTTGGTAACTTGTTAGATCACTTCAAAACCAAAATCCTTAGCAATCTAAGTCAACGGGTAGATATTTTAAGAATGAAAAATGAAAAAAAAAAAAGGGATTCTAAAATTTGTCTTATTTATGCATAATCACATGCTACTAAATATTTCCCATCATTACCAGGGTTAAAGGAATTTTACCAGGAGGACAATGGAGCAAATCAAACACAAGCGAAGCTTTGTTATGTAGCTCAAAGAAGACCATGGAAACCTAGTCAACACAGTATGATGCAAGAATATGATTTATAATTTCAAGGTTATGCACAACGATATCAAAGTAATTATAACACACCCTTTCCATGGAAACCTTGGTCATCTCAAACCCAAAACCGGTGGTTATGCACAACGATATCAAAGTAATTATAACACACCCTTTCCATGGCAACCTTGGTCATCTCAAACCCAAAACCGGTCTTGCCAACAAGGTTGGCAAGGACCTTATGAGAAAAATCGACAATATTCACAATTTTTCCTCTATATCCTCCATACCCAATTCCATGTTATCTGTACCATCCACATCCACTACAACCATAGCCTCAACCACATCCATCTCAAAGATCCACTCCCACTCAACTACATGTACAACCATTTTTTAACCCAAAAATTAAAGTAACACAAGCCACTTACAATGTTGAGGTACAACAATTCCAAACATCTTCTCTTAATCTAAATGGAATTAATCTTAGATTAGCAAGAGTAATGCAAAAAAGATACTCTCTTGATGTCATTGAAGGAAGCAATGAGAAGAAAAGATTCAAATAAGGAGGCCAAAGAATCATTGACTTAATTTAATGGAGAGCAGATGTTATAATCGGAGATTGAGAATGTTCCATTATGCTTATCAACATATCCTCTACATGTTCAAGAGAACAATAAAAAAAATAGGAATATTTGAATGTCATGGTAGAAGAGGAGACAAAAAGTGGTCCAAATGAGAAAGCGAACCAAGGGCATGACAATTATATTTAAATTTTCTTTCAGACAATCATTAAGTTGTAGGAACATGCTCTTCTTCAAGAATTCCTCATCTCATTTCAATCAAAGCATTTGATCTCTCGCATGCTCGTATATCTCAAAATACATGATTCAAACCTACATGAGTGTATTTTTATTCCTTGTACATACATGGCTTCATAGGAAGTATTCATATGCTTAAAAAAAGAGAAAAAAGTAAAGATCTCATGTGTAAAACTCCTTTGAGGAGTTTGACATCGACTCACTAGTTGAAAACCTCTGTGAGGTGATTAGTGAATTGGGAAAAGAGAAAGAAAAAAAAATAAGATCCTAGGTGAAAACCTCTTTTAAAGAGCCTAGTAAGACGGGTTGATTGAAAATCTCATGAGGCAACCATTAGGCCTAAAAGAATAAAAATAAAATAAAATATTTCTGGTTCTAGTTTCATCAATGCGTTTTCATGTAGGTACTCCACCACCTGCCCAAAGAAAAGAAGTAAGTTAGCTCCACAAAAAAAAAAAATGAGCAGTGAGGCAATTATAAAGCCAAAAATAGTCAACCTCATGATTCTTACCCCCTGTGAAAAATCCTAAAGAAGAGTGATGGAAAGGTCGATCCACCCCTTTCCCTCCTCTAAACATTATTCCATAGGTTTTCCCATTCCATTTCATCAATTTCTAGCTCATTCAAAGCACAATCTCGAGATGCTATAAGATGCCTTGTATTTCTATAAGATATAGATAGTTTCGTTAAAAAGATAGAACAAGCCCAAGTTTTTGATTTTTGAATGGGAGAAAGTTGTCTTTGAACTTAAAAACTTATTCCCACGTATCCCAAGTGACCAAACACCACTGCTGCCACACTACACCATCATTTCAAGTTCGTTTTAGTCTCATTTATAGGCTTGTTTTAGCAAAATTCTACACCAACAACTTTTTTTTTTCTCAAAATGACTTAGGGAAGGCATTATTGACCTTATAAATTAACATTCTATAAATCCCCCAAGTCAAAATTGGAATCCAAGCACTTTCATTTTTGGCCTAAAATTTCCCTATACATTTCTAGTCTGTTTACAAAAAAAATAGATCTAATATTTTTTCATCATTTGTAAAAAAAAAGTACATCTTGATACTCCTAATTAGCTTCACCATCAATATAATTAAGAACATTTTGATTTCCATGACTTTCAAAATTTGACATTTTTCCATGCATTTGTTTTGCCTCCTTGTCACAGTGAGCATTTGATCCCTCTGCTTCTTTCTTTTATCCATGGATACTTGATCTCCGTTAATTATCCACAACAACATGAGCTCTAAGAATTGGTGATTTTGTAGAATCATTGCGACTGGTACATGAAACTCTGTTTCTTGTAGCATCCTTCAAGGGTCCAATAAAGCCACCATTTACCATCAAAAATTGAATGAAGTATCCTAGGGGAGCCTTAGAATCACAATATTGATTGAAGAAGGACCCTAATAATGAAAATAAGGTTCTCCAGTAACGAAAGAATAATATCTATGACTATGACTAGCCATGAAGAAAGAAACCTTTGATAATAGTCATCAATGAAGAATCAAGTCTCTACGCAAAAACTGCGACAAAGTTCTTGGCTCCAACAACACCTGCAAAACAAGTTTTCAATCCAAAGCATCAACACCTTCAAGAAGCTCCACATGTAGGAAAGGTATTTAATCGAATCCTTTGGGCTTAATGAGTGCTATGTAATTTCTCTTCTATGTGTCTAAGTATTGGGGGTCAGTAAAGGCAACCATCAACAAGGTAAATTCTTGGCCAAAATCAATCATTATCTAGCCTTTTTTTCGTCAACCATTAGCCTCATTTTCATCGAAATTCATTTTGATCACCACTCAACCACTGATCATAGCATAAAAGCGGACCGGAACCTCATTTGACATAAAGTTACTCTATTAAAAAAGGCAATGAGGCACACTACCACTATCAAAGTTGAGCGACCTATACCAAGGGTCTTATAGAATGTTTTAGAGGGAGCTACAAGACTAAGAGATAGTTTCTACAGGATTGAGATAGTTTCTATAGGATAGATTATTTGCTACAAGATCACTCTCAATTGCTACAAGATTGTCCTGAGGGGTACACAAGAGCCCGATATTTAGAAATTTCATCCACAAATCCATAGGTTTATAAAGGAACCTCCAAGGGAAGGGAAAGTGCCTATTTTTTCTCACTTTCTATGGCCAAGAAGTCTTCACAATTGTTCATTTTTTTCTCATAGAACATCCTATAGAAAATCTTTGAAAATAATAGAAATTGAAGTATGAATATTCTTGTGCATTGAGCATGATATATGGGAATGGGCTATTTTTTTAGTTGGGCATGAAATTTCCTTCCCCTATCGAACAAAAGTGAATTGCTCGTGTTATGAAACCCTAATTTTCTCAGAAAAACTCTAAAAAGTGTAATTGATAGAATAATTACCTTGAAAAACTTTCAAAAATTAAAGTGAAAGTCATGGTGGTTTCCTTTAATCTAAGGGAGACCACAAAATAATGAAGGATTCATTGACGCCCTCCTATTAGGGATATATTTGCAAAGCATTAATTTTTTGGATTCTTTGAGAAACTCAAGGGGTTTTATGAAGAGATTTATCATTTGTTTGTAGTAGGCCTCCAGTGTCAAGGAGAGGATAGTGTTACTACCATTGTAAGGGGTCCTCATAATCCATCTGGATGAAAAATTTATTATCCGTGTGACCACATTTCACCGAGGAGTTTATGGAGCATGGAAGAGAGAACAAAGGTTATCATTGCCAAGAATAATTTTTTCCTCCATGAGGAGCAACACATTGAAGACAAAAATAGGTTAGGAGAGAGAGTCTACCTTATCCATTGGATGAAGTGGCATACCACTTTAAAAAATATATATCCTATGAGGGGAGGCACAGTGTTGTCTGTGCTTATCAGTTTAGGATGCTCTGTCAACTAAGGCTCATGATAGATTTACCTATCCAAAGCATATTGAACCTTCCCCATTTTATTTTTTTAGTTCATAACCGAGATGAACAAAATATTAATAGGAGGAAAAAAAAGCTATATATCTCACCATGGGCTCATGATGCTCATTTTCAAAGATGATTTGGAGCATATTCAAAAGCCTTTGTCATTGACAAAGAGGATTTCCTTGAAACTCAAGCCCAATCCTTATTAAAAATTATTTAGACACGACAACATGGTTTTACAGAACGAGAAACAAAAGAGGATGTGAAAGCTGGTGAAAAAGAGGAAGAAGATAAAGGAATAAGGTTGAGTTGCTCAAGTGTGAGCAACAATTTTAGTAGGGAGGAGATGATGGGCCCAAAAATTGGATATTTTACTAGTCCCAATTGATTATTTCAGACACTTAAAATATGTATTTGACCCTCTTATTTTCATATCATAGATTCAATTCACAATGTTAATGGATCCTAGGGATTTGATTTATATTTTCTTATTATGTGCCTAATATTAGTTTTTTTTGTAAAATATTGTGAGAATATTTGACAAACTCTAAATATTTGGAAGATGAGATAATCTAGGGACTTGCTCCCTACTATAGGATGGACCAAGATTAGAAAAAAATGAATTGGATATTATAAAATTATTGAACATATAAAGGAGATCTAGTGGTTCAGAAAATCTTGGAATGTGCTGCCTATCATTTAATGAAAACTCCTGTTGTTGAGGGCCACATCCACTATTTAAGGGATTTTGTTATGAAGGTAAATCCCCTCTGTTGACAGAGGCAATCTCTCTAGCCTAATGAGAAGGTCTAGCGACAAATTGAACAAACTAATGTAGACTTTCCTAGCTCATTTTTAAAAATGCACAGAGAGAGAGAGAGAGAGAAACCTACGTCACTCTGATGCTAATTTCTCAATCCTTTGACGATGACTTCGATCCCTTAGCTTCTAGGCTCTCTCCTTGCTTGTTCCTTATGTCTGATTACCTGCAAGAGAGATCAAAGGATAATACAAGATACAAGAGCATGCAGAGTATATATCAAATGTAAATTATTTGATAGATAAAGGAGTATTAATCTAAATGCATAAATATTTAGACATTTATGGAAAGTGAACATAAGATTTATATATTAACGAATAAAAAAGGGAAACATACAACCATTTCCTTGATGTTGGATACCTCATTTTGGTGGGTGTCCAAGTCCAAGCCAAGACTCTTCATGCACTCCTTCTCCAAGTTAGATGGGTGGTATTTGTGCATAATCTTAGCATAGGAATGTGGGTAATCAATGACCAACCATTTTCGGATGGAGGGTTTTGATTTATAGGGAGGGAGATGGATTTAAGGATCCACAAAAGAGGGAGAAAGGTCCACATATCAAGGGGAAGGCCCTTAAAGGTAGGATAAAAAGCTCGAAATGGGAGAGCTCGACCATACCTCTACCCAACAACATCTAGCTCGTTGTTCTCGAAATTTCTAGAATGTGAAGTTTCTCCTCCATTTTGAGAAAAAATACCAAAAGAGGTTCAACGAAGGATTTCATGTCAAAACCCACGTTGGTAGTGCTAGGTCAAAGAACTGTAACCTGTCCATCAACATGGGCAAGCAATGGAGCAAAGTGCGTTGGTCCTAAAATTTAGGGTTTCAGTCATCCTTCCCCAGAATTAATTTAGGGTAATTCTTCTTCCATTCTTTAGGGATGTTTTAGTATGTTTTTTATGATGAGTACACTTCACAGTTGTCAACATTTTGGCACTTCAGGATTTGGAATATGAATTGAACAGGAAGTGTGACAAAATACTGTGTAATGGATTTTGGGGTGTCGGGGGGGGGGGAGTGTTATTCCTCCATTGAAGGAGGTTGATTCTCCAACATTGTTAATAAGTAAAACATCGAAATAGCCTCTACGATTTATAATTTTTCATCATTTTTATGAAGAACACTTGATATTCAACACTTCTACTTCCACCTCCAACAATGATGCACTTGATTTCTTCTCAACCATGAAATAGAGCTTCATTTTCAACTTCTAAATATTGGTTTCCTTCATGGGACTTCGATTATCCTCACTCTCAGAAATCCAAAGAGCCTTAGAGCCCTGTTGTAGACCATTTCTTTTGTTTCTCTTCATTTTCAACATTTCTCTGCTTAGTCCCTAGTTTGCATTGTTGTGTTTAATATTCATGCTCCACATGATGCACTTTAGATTTTTATATTATTGAACTAATATTGTTATTATTTCACTTAGATAGTTACAAGTGAAATTTATTATTTTTATTTATCTACAATGTCCTTCTCATCATTGGAATGCTTGGATTAGATTCCTAGCTCATAGTTCTTGAATTCCTCGTTTTGTTAGTAGTAATTTCCTACTAAATTTTAGCCCATGGTAATTAATACGTTTTGAGTTATTTATAGTTGGAATGAGTCCTTAATTTCTTTTAGTCAATAACCAAAATTTATCCCACAACATTTCTACTTGATTAGTTTAGGCATTGGGATATTGAGATTAGCTTACTAGTTCATTCTTCTAGAAGTTTTGGTTTAGTAAGAAAATACTCTAAATTTTAGCACATGTGAATGATATTCCTTTGAGTTGATTCCACTTGTATTGAAGCCTAAAAACATCCAAATTACTAAGAAGTTTACCCAATTGAATTTTCACTTAATCAACTTAGTTATTTTGGTGCTTAGGTCAACTTACTAGTTCAATGTTCTACAAATCTGGTAGGATTAGAAGAGACCATTACTTTGAGTTTTCCCCTTATGCAAGATATGCTATGAAGTATATATAAGGTTAGAAAGGACCTACACACTATTTCCCATCCTTCCACCATCTTTCCTCACTTTCATATTTCTTCTAGGGTCCTTAGAATGCTCTGAGACACAATCGTGTAGCAATCCTATAACATCCTATAGAAATTGTGCAACATCATGTAGCACCATGCAGAATCAATCAAAACTCGACCATAATTTTTCCTTAAGCATAGTTTTGTTTTCTTAACCATTGACAACATCTTCTTGGCCTTGGAAACAAGCTTGAGGGAGACCAAAGACCGCTTAGAACTCTTCTTTTTATCACTGTAATTTACTTTTGCAATTAGGGCTAGTTATTTTGAGCATGAATTCAAAAGCATAGGAGTAGCTTACACTGATACTCCTTGAAACATTTGTTGGATTGTGTAATTAGAATAGAATTTACTTTGAATAGAATAGTTTAATATTGATTTGATGATATGTACTCTTGCAGCTAGAATATATTTATTTCCTTGTCATTTATTTTTTGTAGTATATTAGGGTTTCATTTCCAAGTATTTCTTTCCTTACAAGTATATCATAATTTTCTCTTTCTCAGTAGGACAAACAATTTTTCAATCATTTCCTTCCTTGCATAGTTAGATTGAGTTGATTACCTTCTTTGAGTTTATAAAATGGTCTTTTCACATCTTGGTTTCATTCATTGCCTCAAATCAATAAATGAAGAACACATTGCATGTTTCACACATAGTGTTGACACCTTATAAGTTTTTCCGAACCTCAAGTTGATAATTAAAGTTGATAGCCTTAGGATTTGCAAAATTTATACTGCAAGCCAAGCGTTAAGAGAGTATATTTCCTCATGCAAGCCATTTATAATGCTTTTCAGTCGATAAGTAGATTAGCTTCAAATAGAAGTTGGAACGATTGTCTCTTCCTCCTGCCATGTATTTTCCTAACTTCCAACAAAGCTTTGGCTAATTCTAGAATCTTGTCCAACAAAAAAGAAACATTCTCATGATCTGGGATGAGGCTCTTCCATGCTCAAAGAGAGTCGTTACGAATAGGTAGGAGGTACACCAACTGAATTGATTCGTTCACCTAAGCTAACAACGAATATTTTTCCATACATTCCCCTCGAAGCCGAAGTGGCTATTAACTAAAACACATTAAATTCTTGGTACAATCTAATATATAACACGAAATCTATATCCCGACTAAAATCAGCTAGAGGATGCGAGGGAAACTACTGGTGGGCTATGCATGATGACAACGTTAAAGCCAAAACATTACTCGATGAAGCAAACAATATGCCCCCAATAAACTCCATCAACTCCATTCACAAATGAAGTAAATATAAGTGCCTCCCCGTGCATATGGAATTTGTTGACACCAACCACTTATGATCCATGATGTGCCACTCGGCAAGGAATTTCAAAATTCATTGTCAAAATATGGAGAACAACCTGATCATATCACTTTTTAATCTCTCAATTCACGGCGTGACCACGGCGAATGTTTTCAAAGCGAGGTAGAGCATACTTTTCATGATGACATTCATTTGAATATTATTCATTCTTCTCGAGATTGAGAAGTGATTTAAGGATTTGGTGCGAGTTTGATAATACCTTGGTTTATCTCTATTCTATCTCGCCCTAAGGTAGATCATTTTTTGGCACATTAGATTCAAAATTTAAACTACGATACATATGAATGAGTTCCAAATGCTCAATCTGAAAGATGCTTAAAGAAATTCTTTTCAGAATTAGGAGGGGGTAGAGGGTAGTCTATGATCCGAGGCTTTTTAGCATTGTTCACTTGTCTAATGACGATGACGGAGTCACCAAAAACACATCCAACTATAAATTTTATTTGCAATAGTGACTTCTAAACCTTCCATAAGGTGAGGAACTCAGCATGTGGTTATTGGTCGCTATGTCAAGACAATAAGAAATTTTTTTCATCAAGGTTAAAGGTAACCTCTTCCACTCCTACCACCCCGTAATGTGTGCCAGATTATTGATACTTTATAATTTTTTTAATTAAAATTAACCAAATATGTATATTTACTTCTATTTTTATTATAAGCGAACATGTTTTCGATTTAGGATATATTTTATTTTGAAAGAATTATACTTTGCAAAAAGGTTTTCTATAATTACTATATTTTTAAATATGTCAATATTACTTAAGTTTTTATAGTGAAATATTTTTTTATACCACATTGAGTTTACTTTTGTTATTAATATTTTTACATGCCATATGTCTACTTTATATTAACAATGGGATGAATTACACATTTGCCTCTTATTAGTAAGTTTTCAAAAATATATATAAGGCCAATATAAGGTTTTTTTTTTCACTTGTTTTACATGTCCAACTTGCACAAAATTAACATTGAAATATTTTATTTATGTTTTGGATTGTGAAAACGAAATACTTTTACCAATCTCCTTGATATTGAGTTATAATATTAACAAATAGATGGAATGAATTGGATTATTGAACATTTATAATGTTTTTAGTCAAACTAATATATTCATTTGTATTTTTCTGTAGCATATATTGTTTTTTAATTGAGAATATATTTTAATTTTATTTAAAATGAAATATTGTCAATAAAGTGTGAAGTAAAAGGTTAAGGAACTACATTTTTAATATTAAGAACTGAATGATTATATATCAAATTTATTGATTTTTTTTTAACTTTTAATTACTCCTTTGCTGGCATTGAAATATTTTGCCATGTAAACGTAAAATTGTCTTTTTTTTTTTTTACTCTCTCTATATATATATATATATATTTTTTAAATTTCATATTGAAATATATTAATTGATGTGGATATTCTTTTTATGGCTCCAAGTGTGAAAACAATATTTTTACAACATCCCTTGCCTTGTAATACAACAATGATAGAGGAAGCACAAGAAAGGTGTAGTGATTGAAGTTTTGTAATTTTTTTAATCAAGAACTATCCAAATATGTATATTCATTTTGTATTTTTATTATAGCTTATATTGTTTTCCTATATATAATAATATCCTATTTTAATATATATATTTTTATTTTTATCTAAAATATATTGTTTTCTATTTAGTATATATTTTTTTTTTCATCCTAAATAAATTTTACTTTTTATTTTTAAAGAGACAAGTGACAAGTAAAATAAGTAGAATTAAAGGAATCACACATCTATCTCAAGTTGTGTTGTAGAATGGATCATTCCACCAAGTAATTTCATGTTAAATAACTAGTCTTAATTTCTTGATATTATAACTTAAATTTTGTGGTATTATTTGAAAATTAAAAATGAATCCATCTATATGACATTTTGTTTTTGTTGGAAAATGTAGATTTTTTAAACAAATGAGTTTGAGTTTGAGTGTAGCTTGTTTAGTTTGTTTATATTGATAGTTCTTTGGTTGGATTTGTCTAGCTTGTAGACTTGATTATTTGTTAACTTGATTGTCTTGATTTGTACAACCTTTAACCATCATGTGTAGCAAATTGAGGATTGTTTGGTTCTTTGTTACTGCTATTTGTGTTTCTATTAATTGGAAAACACTTTGCACCTTAAGATTGTTATGGAGGCTTTGATTTTAGATGCTTAGCATGGGTTGAAGTGTGATTCATAAAGCCATGAATGTCTTGTAGGTGACCTGATGTTAGTGATTGTACAATGATATGTAATAGGCATAGTGATTGTATTACGATTTATATTAAGTAGGGATAGTTGTGAGCCTACTCTCTACTCTTCCAGGTCTTTAACCTATATTTGCATTTTTTGTGGTTTGTTTGGATATTTTTCTATTGTAAGCATGCCTCTCTATATATTAGCAGAGTGTTTGTGCTTTGATAGCTTGGTGGAGGCCTAGTTATAAGGTTATCAAAATGGGTTGAACAATGGTGTTTTTTGCCTTGTCTTATTAGATTACATTAACTCTATGCACAAACTAAGGATTGCTACCTTGTTTTTCACTATTAACATTCCTCTTTATCGATTGCAAAGAGGCTTTAGGGCGTGAGAGATTCGTGGAGAAGACTTTAAGGAACCATAACTATTAGGAATCTTGGTTTTGAGTTTAAGAGATGACTAGTTAGAGAAGTTTGAGGTGGGAAAGCCCAAAAAACATAATAGGCATTAGCGTGCATAATCATAGGCATGCTTTTTCTCAATTCTAATATGCCTCATTATAGTTAAAATTCCTATTGTTTTATTTGCATTTTTCCATTTTTCAATCCATGAGTATTTTCTTTAGGGCTTGTTAATTTATGTCTAAATGTTGACACTCTCTAGGTATATTAGGAAATGGTTTATGTTTTGAAATATTGGATGAGAAGACTTGGATGCATGCAATTCATTGAGAAGTTTGCATTCATGGATTCAATATTTAAACCATAGTTTTTCATTTTGTAGGTAAGCCTCTTAAATTAAATGTTGTACTAAATGTTGGAAAAATATGAAGTTCAAGTGAAAATCTTTGATTTTCTCCATAAATGTGTACAATTGGTTAATTGTTTGATTCTAAATGTTTGGAGTGCATGTTTTTTGGTTTGCATATCCTTTCTTAGTGAACTATGGATTTGATTATCTATTAAATTCTAAATGGAGAAGGGTTTGTTCTTGACCATTTCAAATTTGAAGTTCAAGTGAAAATCTTTGATTTTCTCCATAAATGTGTACAATTGGTTAATTGTTTGATTCTAAATGTTTGGAGTGCATGTTTTTTGGTTTGCATATCCTTTCTTAGTGAACTATGGATTTGATTATCTATTAAATTCTAAATGGAGAAGGGTTTGTTCTTGACCATTTCAAATTTGTCTCCAAAATATTGTTCTCTTAAACTAGAAGTCTTCACTCATAAACCATTTATGTTTGTGAACCTTTCATCCTCTTATTCCATCTAATGATTTTTTTGAAATCATGGTTGATTGTGCATTGTCCAAATAACATTAAGTTTCATTTTCTAGTTGTTGAACACTCTATTTTGTTTCTTATATTGGACCCTTTGTCTTACTTTTGATTCTTTCATGACGTTTGAACTTCATGTTAGGATGGTTCAGGTGCACTAGGCTTTTTCAAGTTACCATAAGTTTCTGAACTCTAGAATTATGAGACCCATGTTTTTTCCCATGCTATTTATCTCTAATATAGCCTATCTAGTGGTGGAAAGACTCTCGGTGAATTTGTCCAGTGACTAGTGGGATCTAACCAATGATGTGTTTACACACCACCACTTCTCTTGGTGTTTCATGATGACTTGTTAATAAAATACAATAGATAAATAAACTAGGGAAAGAAGAAAAAATGTAAAATAAATAAATAAATAAGTCATAGAATGGACACAAGAATCTCATTGGGGAAAAAATAGAGGAGTGAGAGAATTTTGCTACAACAAGCAAGTATTGGCATGATCACCGTCCCAATTAGACCCCTATTCATTTGGTATAGCTATATACTCTATGAAACAAGGACCCAATTGTCTATACTAATCTAACCTAAATAAATGATAAAAAAATCGAGGCAAAATATATAACATAAACTAATATTAACCATTTAGTATAAACATTTTTTACAAACTATTGATTGTGTGTAAGTGTGACTTAAACTATCTGAACAGTAAGGGGAGGGGGAATCACCCAAAAGCAATACTTGGAAAAATATTGTGAATTTGGGTTTGTAAGTGTGACTTAAACTATCTGAACAGTAAGGAGAGGGGGAATCACCCAAAAGCAATACTTGGAAAAATATTGTGAATTTGGGTTGGTGATAACCCTCACCAGAGTGTGGGCAAGTCAACCACTTAAATTGATGTTTGGCCTATATTTTAAAGAGATTATGAAAAATTGAATTTTTGTTTTGCACTTTTTATGTTTCTTTGCCAGCAATAATCGAAACATAAACTAATTTAATAGCGTAAACATATATCTATCATTTCACTCAGAGCTAATCGTGAAGCTAAAATTTGAATCACTGATGTTTGAGCTATATTTGAAAGAGATTATGAAAAATTGAATCTTTGTTTTGCATTTTTCTTATGCTTATTTGCGAGCAATAATCGAAACATAAACTAATTTAATAACTTAAACATAAATCTATCTTTTCCCTTAGAGCTAATGGTGAAGCTAAAATTTGAATATCAAAGATTTATATCGATGAATAAAAGACCTAACGAATCTAAGTAATTAACAAATTCGACAATAAAATGTACTTAATCATTTCTAAAAAAATAATGACATGCAGATAGTAATATTCTGCGAAAGATAATATTTAAACGAGAAAAGAAGATAAATCAAGCAATTAAAAGATATTACACATCATTTAACTCACAACACCAACACCACGACCTAGAACGGTATTAAAATGATGGGCTATCAAAAAGTTGATTGCAAAATCATAGTCTTAAAATGCCACAATTTTCAACCCTGGCTCCAAAGTAAAGAGTTGTATAAATATCAAAATGAAAATGGATAGGATTTTCTTTTTGCTAATGATAGAAAATCTTAAAGGTTTTCTTTAATAAAAATAGCAAAAAAAATTGAAATCCCATTAGTTTATTACGTTTTTCCTTTGAAATGGGTGGGTCGTTTAGTCTTCATACTAGATTTCAGGTGTTGTAGCTGAATCGATAGGAAATTTTTTTGGAGCATTTGTTTGGATGTATGAGGACCATTTTGGATATCTTTTAAAAATCTGCTGGAGAGGGATTGGTATGAAATTATAAATGTTTATCTGACACCATAACAACAAATTTCCGATATACCTTTTCTTACGGTTGTAATTTGACAAGAATTTAGATATCACTTCCATTCGCCCAAGAGGGAATTGCATAAACTTTTGACTAACCTGTACATCCTATATGCCAATTTCCTATTGTGTTGTCTTCATCTGATGATCTTTTTTCCTCATCTTAATCATCATTAATTATGGTTGGTACTGCTCGTCTGAGAGCATTAGGTTAATACGTTGATTAATTATTGTTAGTACTGCTTGTCTGAGAGCGTTAGATTGATACATATCTAACTCCTCCGTAATATCTAAGGCAAAATTCCATTGAATCTCTCCGGTTCAGTGAAACAAACATATTCATTTTTTTGACCTTCTTGGAAAACTTTACAATCTTCTCAGGATTGAACTGTCTTTCCCAATCAACAGCTAAACCAGACTTGTGATCTTTTTTAGCTTTTCTTCCTTCATTCTTAATTCAATTTTTTCACTGGGAGACAGTAAATCCACAAAGAAATTTATAAATTTTGTCCAGTTCTTTGAAAATTTTGATTTTAATTTTCTTTTCTTCAAATGATCGTCATATTAATAAGAACGCAAAAATAACTTACATCAATACTTTAATAGAAAACTTTGAAATGTGATTTCACACGTACAACTCCACGAATAATTTTGATGGAAAACTTTGAAGAATGATTTCACGCTTACTTCCGTATTCTCTTTCTTTACCACAACTGCGATTAATGCCATACAATGTTGAATATCTGTCTACCCAAACTCTATTTTCTGAGCCTCGAGACTAACTCTGCAGGCAAGGAAACGATCACAGGGATTTTAACAGTTTTATTAGATAAATTAGCATAGATTTATTTTAAGCACCCAATTAATATGATTGGACGGCTTAACTTTTTTTAAATAAATTAATAAAAATTTATTTTAAACACCAAATTAATATGACTATGACTAGAGGCGTCAATTTTTTTGGCTCGAAGTATAAAAAATAAAAAATAATGTGTAATTTTTTATAATTTAAATGGTATATTTTAATGTAATAGAAATTACATAACATGTTTATTGAGTTATTTTATCGAATTACATTAAATTGGTTTTTACCATTTTTTCCTAACTCAAATATTTTTTTACTTTTAATTACTTGACATGAAATTACAATAAGCCATATAGACAACTAATTAAATATGCATAGCATATGCAAATATAATTTAAATTGCACAAAAATGTGTAATTTTTTATTATTTAAATTATATTTTTGAATGTTATAGACATTACACAACATGTGTATTTTATCAAGGTACATTAAATTGGTCATATGGGTGATGGGCAAACAATTTGCCATTAATTTGTTATTTGCCCATCACCCATGACAAACAATTTGCCCCATAATATTGGCAATAGTTCTACTTACTTTATAGGTTATATGGACAACTAATTAAATATGTATAATATTGTTTTTATATTTAAGAAATATTTTATTTTTGTTTAAGAAGAAATAAGCATACTTACCTATGACCTTTCACATTAGACTGTAAAATAAACCTTACACTTAATAATTATTCTAATATATTAAATAAAGATTTATAATCCTCTTAAGTTCAAACACAATAATAATAAAACTTTACAAACATAATAATTACTCTGATTAATCACAAAACTTTCCACCATTCACATTCAAAATGAGACAACATTGTTAGACTACCCATTGTTCTGTTCCCATTTTGTTACCTGAAATAATGGATTTTATTGTTTTTTATACCTTTTTTTTTTTCTATAGACCATTCACGGGTTGTTTGATGTAATGGCAAATTTGAATTATTTTAAGCCAATTAACATGAAAAGTGATTCCATGTGCACATTTATAAAACTATTTCTTTCTGCCAAACCATTCACTAGTTTTTTTGATGTAATGGTAAATTTGAATTACCTTAAACAAATTAACATGAAAAGTGACTACATGTTCACATTTATAAAACTAGTTACATCTTTTTCCTTTCCGCCAAACCACCTGTTGTTGGATGCAATGGAAAATTTGAATTATTTTAAGAAAAGTAACATGAAATGTGACTACATGTACAACCAATTTTCATTCCATTTTATCTTTCATTTCATGCCACGCTGTCGTTCTCAGCACGGTAGTGTTTCACTGTCATCTTTTCCGGTGCCGTTTTGCACGAACTTTTATTTGATGCACGGTGGGCGCACACTGAATTCTACGTGATCCGTGGATTTGTGGAAGCCACAAAACCTGCGAAGTCATATTTACTGAGTTTGGATGAAATTTGATGAGTAAATGGTTTGTGATCGGTGATTTCTAAATATAATTTAAAATTTAAAATTTACAAAATTATCATCAAATCTGGGTAATTTCTAAATACAATTTAAAATTTTACAAAATCGTCAAATTCTTCCTTAAAACCAGAATGACCAAATTCCGTCGCACTGTCTAAACAAGTTCTAAAATTGGAAGGTTCGATTTTGTGGGCAAATTAATTTGTCAATTCAAAGTTCGGTACACTAACACTATACAGAATATTAAGTTAGCGGATTAATATACGAAGAGCACAACATATTTCTAAGTTAGGTAAGCCAACAATATACAGAATGTTAACTGAGCACAACAGATTTCTAAGTTCGGTACGCCAACACTATGCATAATATTAAGCTAACGGATTAATATACCTAGAGCAAAACAGATTTCTCATTATTATAAATGTACAGCAGCCCATTTACTCTTAGAAATCCCTTTCGAACCACGAAATGACATGCGGTTACATTAATAAACAATACTGTTGGTTTTTTTTTACAATGAGAATTTGTACAAAAATTCCTCAGAAGGTTTTAATGAATGGGTCAGGTAATCTATATGATGTATATAATAGCTCTAGAATAAATTATTCAGAGAATGGGAATTTGTAAAATAGAGTAAGAAGATGCGATATAAGTAATTTGTAACATGCTAATTTATTAAATTTAAATGGAAATATTTTAATTAGAAGGAAAATTCAGAGAATAGGAATTTGTAAAATAGCGTAAGAAGATGTGCTATAAGTAATTTATAATATTGATGTGCTATAAGTAATGTATAATATGTTAATTTATTAAATTTAAATAGAAAAAAAAAATTGAAAGAAAATTTTTAATTATTTTTTTGGAATTGGATTTTTTTAATTAAAATTTTTTACAACTATATAATTATAAAGCTTAAACATTTCTATTAAACATAATAACAAACTTTGTTATGGATGGTTATAAATTAGAGTTTCTTTTGGTTTTCTTAATGTAGAGTTTCTATGCAAATATAATGTGAAGTTTATTAGGAATTGAGTTTATAAAGTTTATAATGTTGGTGATTGTGTAATAAATATAAAAATTCTTACCACATATTATCTTAAATGAAAAGTTATAGTTAAAATAATTGTTAAAAAAATTTTATTTTTCGCTGTTATAATTTTGTTTATTTAAATTTTTTTAAATATTGAAAAAAACAATATATTTGAATATTAGTAAAAGAATATAATACTGAATTTTGCCGGTATTCAAATCTTTTCTCTAAGGAATTCACATTCTAAATTGGAACTATGCTGGAAACTATAAAAATAAGAAAAATAAAAGGAATAAACAACTAGTTTATTTTGAAATTCCAACCCAGTTCTGTATTGAAAACACAGCCGTGCTTTCGCTGTCTGAATCCTGCCCTTTTGGATTACCTCTGCACGACGAATCTCACAGCTGTTGATGGGAGAATTTATTCAGAAAACGGGTGGTCTTCAGCAAAGGACAGAAACCATTTAATGCTGCCACCTGAATTTTTGTAACTATCTCGTGCCATCCAACCACAACAACCACGCCACAACCTGGTTCTACTGAAAATATTTTTATCACCGCCATTGGTATTCACCGTAAACCTGGGAAGACAACAATGTTTTGGTAACAATGTTTTTTTCTTTTTTTTCTCCGTTAGACTAGTTTTTGAACGCCGTAAGCAACATATTTGCCTCTGCTTCATTCGTCGCTTAGAATCATTGCGTCACTCACAAACTTTAGTGAAAAGAGTCGGGTTTTCGGAATGGGGGAGGGAAGCATGGGTTGTTGGGAAACGTTTACCTAAAATCTAAGTGAAGGATTTTTATACATTTCTCTATTCAGATGATTGCAGCCGCACATTTAGGTGCGGGACACATGGATTCTTTTCATCATCGTACCACCTCTGATGAATATATTAATTTGTGGACAAGTAAAGGCCGAAAAGGGATTATCATAATACTGTTTCAATCAAAGTCGGCTCAGTGACTATCTATTTCACTTAGAGTTCTGTAGTTACGTCATTCGAAAGATCCACAAGGGTTGCGAATACATTTATTCTGCAGTAAGTTAATATGTTGAATGAGTCAACTTGATTTAATGGAATTCAAGTTTCTGCGATTTATAATATTTAATTTGGAAACAATATGGATGAAAACTAATGGAAATTTAATTTATTTCCACTCACATTATTTTATTTTTATACTCATTTTACTAAAACATTAGTAATGAATATCAAAGAAAAATGGTATTCTATCAAAAATATTAGTTTGCTTTTCTTCATAAACAACTATTTTTTTTCTCATCAAAATTAAGGTTTTTCTAGCATTTTTTAAAAATATTGAAAATTGAGCCTAAAACCCATCATTTTAGTATCAACACTTTTTGTTTTTCGTTTTAAGGGTGTCTTTTTGCACGATATCATTTTAGTATCAACACTTTTCTTTTCAGGGTGTTTTTTGCATGAAAATTTCATTTTCACTAGCATTTTTAAAACATGTTCAAAATTGACTTAAAAAAAAAACCATCCTTCGAAATTTTATTTTTAGCATTGTTTTTTATGTTTTTTCAAGGTTTTTTGCCGAGTTCTCATTTTGAATTTATAGTTCCCATGTCAAATATACAGACTTTTCATTTTTAGCATTGTTTTTCGTATTTTTTCGACGTTATTTGACCAGAGTTCCCATTTTGAGTTGATAGTTCTCATTTCAAAATTTACATTATTCATTAACTCAAACGATAAATTTGGAACAGAACAATTGGCACATAGTCCAATAATGTTACCTCATTTTGAATGTAATTATTTAAATTTTTTATTATTAATCAAGGTAATTAATATGCTCTGCAAAGCTTCGGGATTATTGTGTTTGAACTTCTTCATTATAAATCTCCATCTAAAACATTTAAATAATTATTTATCTAATATATCTGCTGGTTGTATGCTATTAGTTTAGTTGTCTAGATAGCGGGATCCGGCTGTATAATATTAGTTACAACCACTATCTAATTATATTTAGAAAAGACTTTGTTTTCATTTTGGCTTTCTTGGAGTTCCTTTATAGATGGCTATTTGAATGCAAAATTTGAGATGCTTTCTTATGTAGAACAATGTTACAGGAAAAGATACAAAACAAACAAAATGGTAATCTCCAGGCCATTGCTAATCAATAACAAAAAGTGTATTCAAATTATATGAAGATTAAGATGATCGTCATGCAAAACTGATAAAAGTGATTACCAAAACATATTGAGAATAAAAACCATATATATGATCATAACCTTATTTCATGTGTATATATATGTTTTTAATTATAATCATATCAATCCAACTATATAAATTGAATGAGTGGTAAAAGATTAATTTATTTTAAATTTTAAATTTTATTTTTATTTGTTTAAATTGAATGTGGTAAAAGTTTATTTACTATTTATTTTATATTTTAATTTGTTTTATATTATTTAAGTTTTAATTTTTACTATTTAGATATTTTTATCAAAATAATTAAAATAAATCAAAATCATTTTCTAAAATAAATACTAGATTTTTTGAGAAAGTTTTTCAGTGTACTACTACACTATTTATAGTTCTGACATCATCAAAATATTTATGGTAACCAATATTTTTGGAGCTATAACTCCATTAATGTATAGCATGCCACCTGTTAGATTTTGTACTTGCCACCCAAATACATATTAATGGAGCTATAGCTCCAGAAAAATATTGATAGTTAATATAGAATATTTATGGTTATGGCAACAAATATTTCTAGAGGTATAGCTCGATTAATGTATAGCCTATATGCCATGTGTTGGACTTTGTACTTGCAACCCAAATACATATTAATGGAGCTATAGCTCCAAAAATATTTATAGCTAAAATATATGGTAGTGACAAAAATATTTATAGCTCTAACATCATCAGAATATTTATGGCAACAAATATTTTTGGAACTATAGCTCCATTAATCTATATCAGTATATGCCACTCTTGGATTTTGTAATTGCCACCCAGATACTTATTAATGCAGTTATAGCTCCATAAATATTCATAGCTAATATATATGGTAGTGACAACAATATTTATAGTTCTTACATCATCAAAATATTTATGGCAACAAATATTTCTAAAGTTATAGCTCCATTAATGTATAGCAGTATATGCCACATATTGGATTTTGTACTCCACCTAGATACATATTAATGGCGCTATAGCTCCAAAAATATTGATAGCTAATATATATGGTAGTGACAACAATATTTATAGTTATGACATCATCAGAATATTTATGGAAACAAATATTTTTGGAGCTATACCTCCATTAATGTATCGCAGTGTAAGCCACCTATTGGATTTTGTACTTGACACCGAGATACATATTAATGGAGCTATAACTGCACAAATATTTATAGCTAATATATATTATAGTGACAACAATATTTATAGTTCTGGCATCATAATACTTATGTCAACCAATATTTCTGGAGCTATAGCTCCCTTAATGCATGCTAGATTTTGTACTTTCCACCCAAAGATATATAGTGCGAGGTGCATTAATACAACTATAAATCCAGAAATATTGATATTATGGTAATGGAAATCAAGTAGAAATGAGCTCGAACTTTAGAACAATATTGTCATATGGAAGCAACAATCTTCATAAGGGCAAACAACAAATCTGGTACAACAAAAAAGTGACCATTCAATACTCGTTCTTTTTTCCCTACACTCAAATTTACAATGCTAAAAGGGAGAGGACGAAACCCTAACGCCATACATCTGGTGTATTGTATTGAATTGATTACTACTCCAAGAAGGAGGTTTATATAATTTGTATTAATATAATGTCATTATAAGAGAATGTTTACAACGAAATCGACCACCTTTGGCCTCATGCACTTTTACAGTGTTGAAAAAGGGAGAAGAGACAAAGCATAAATTCACACACAAATCACACAAGTTGTGGCTCTGCTATTGATCACACAAAACTTCATTCTTACTATGAATCGTGTTGGGTCCCTGTAATACTAATGATTACCCCATTACTATTGTAGTTGTACCCCTTATTAATATTGTTGCGCCCCTATTGCCGCCATATTGTTATTATTGTGCCCCATAGAATCCCTCTATTGTTATTTTTGTGGCTTTATATTATTATTGTTAGGTCGGCTGGTTTATATTGTGACTCCTTAGACTCCTATATATAGAA